>AWOL01S0024720.1:51611-72997 GCA_000715115.1 Nicotiana otophora | reverse complement strand
TGCCTATTGCCGCTTGACTATCACAATGTATACAAATAGGTGCCAAAGGTTTGGGCCAAAATGGAATATCTTCCAAGAAATTTCGGAGCCATTCAGCTTTTTCACCGGCCTTATATAAAGCTATGGATTCAGATTCCATTGTAGAACGGGCGATGCATGTTTGTTTGGATGATTTACAAGACACTGCTCCACCCCTAATTGTGAAAATATATCCACTCGTGGATTTAACTTCAGATGATCCGGTGATCCAATTTGCATCACTATATCCCTCGATCACTGAGGGATATTTGTTATAATGCAAAGCGTAATTTTGGGTATGTTTGAGATACCCCAAAACTCGTTTCATTGCCATCCAATGTATGTGATTGGGATTACTTGTAAACCGACTCAGTTTACTAATAGCACATGCTATATCTGGTCGTGTACAATTCATGATATACATCAAACTTCCCAATACTCTTGCATAATCCAGTTGTGAGTCACTTTCACCTTCATTCTTTTGAAGTGCATAACTCACGTCAATTGGAGTCTTGGCAATTTTGAAATCCAAATACTTGAACTTGTCAAGTACCTTTTCAATGTAGTGAGACTGTGATAATGCTAGACCTTGTGGAGTCTTGTGAATTCTGATTCCTAAGATCACATCAGCAACTCCTAAGTCTTTCATATCGAATTTGCTAGCCAACATGCGCTTAGTAGCATTTATATCTGCCATGTTTTTGCTCATTATCAACATGTCATCAACATATAAACAAACAATGACTTCATGACCTGGAGTGTTTTTAATGTAAACACATTTGTCGCACTCGTTGATTTTAAACCCACTTGCCAACATTGTTTGGTCAAATTTGGCATGCCATTGTTTGGGTGCTTGTTTAAGTCCATAAAGTGACTTAACAAGTTTGCACACTTTCTTTTCTTTACCAGTTACCACAAAACCCTCAGGTTGTTCCATGTAAATCTCTTCCTCTAATTCTCCATTTAAGAAAGTTGTTTTAACATCCATTTGATGGATTTCAAGACCATACACGGCCGCTAGTGCCACTAACACCCTAATAGATGTTATCCTCATTACTGGCGAGTAAGTGTCAAAGTAATCAAGGCCTTCCTTTTGTCTATAACCTTTGACAACAAGTCTTGCCTTATATTTGTTAATAGTGCCATCAACTTTCACTTTCCGTTTAAACATCTATTTAGAACCTAAAGGCTTATTTCCCGGAGGAAGATCTACTAATTTCCATGTATGGTTATCCAAAATTGATTAAATCTCACTATTGACTGTCTCTTTCCAAAAAACTGAATCAGAAGATGACATAACTGCTTTCAAAGTTTGAGGCTCATTTTCAAGCAAGAATGTCACAAAATCTGGTCCTAAGGAAGTAGATGTTCTTTGACGTTTGCTACGCCTTGGATCTTCTATACTTGGAGTATTTTCCTTTGGTTTTTCCTGAGGTCGTTAAGGTCTTTCACTTAACGACTCACATTCAGTTTTATATGGATAGATGCTTTCAAAGAATTCAACATTATCTGATTTCATTACCATATTAACGTGAATTTTGGGATTATCGGATTTATGAACCAAAAACCGACATGCTTTACTGTTTGTAGCATATCCAATGAAAATGCAATCAACAGTTTTTGGTCCGATTTTAACCCTTTTAGTTAAAGGAACTTGTACCTTTGCTAGACACCCCCACACTTTGAAATATTTCAAGTTGGGTTTTCTTCCTTTTCATTTTTCATATGGAATAGATTGTGTTTTGTTATGGGGTACTCTTTTCAGTATTCGGTTAGCTGTAAGGATAGCTTCGCCCCACAAACTCTGCGATAATCCGGAACTTATTAATAAAGAATTTATCATTTCCTTTAATGTCCGATTTTTTCTTTCCGCAATTCCATTGGATTGAGGTGTGTAAGGTGAAGTAGTTTGATGGATAATTCCATATTCCGAACATATTTCTGCAAACGGAGATTCATATTCTCCACCCCTATCACTTCTAATCATTTTGATCTTTTTATTCAATTGGTTCTCTACTTTATTCTTGTATTGCTTAAATGCTTCAATTTCTTCATCCTTACTATTAAGCAAATAAACACAACAATATCGAGTGCAATCGTCAATAAAAGTAATAAAATACTTTTTTCCACCTCGAGATGGTGTCAACTTCATATCACAAATATCAATATGAATTAAGTCTAAAGGATTTGAATTCCTTTCAATAGACTTATAAGGATGTTTTTTACAAACTTAGACTCAACACATATTTGACATTTTGATTTATTACACTCGAATTTAGGCAATACTTCTAAATTAATTAACTTCTGCAAGGTTTTGTAATTGACATGTCCTAAACGAATATGCCATAAATCATTTGACTCCAATAAATAAGAAGAAACTGAAATTTTAATCATACTGTTAACAACCATTACATTTAGTTTGAAGAGGCCCTCTGTGAGGTAGCCCTTTCCAACATACATTTCATTCTTGCTTACAACAACTTTATCAGAAATAAATACACATTTGAATCCATTCTTAACAAGTAAAGAGGTAGAAACTAAATTCTTCCTAATAGTAGGAACATGAAGAGCGTTGTTTAGCGTTAACACCTTGTCGGAAGTTATCTTCAGGAATATCTTCCCATAACCTTCAATCTTGGTTGATGCAGTATTTCCCATGGAAAGCTCTTCTTCTGGACCAGCAGTAGAGTAAGTAACAAATGCTTCCTTGACAGCACAAACATATCGAGTATCTCCAGAGTCAATCCACCACTCCTTCGGATTTCTAACTAGGTTGCATTCCGAAAGCATTGCACGCGGATCATCAATGTCATCATTTTTCTCCACTATGTTGGCATGTCCTTTCTTCTTATACTTTTTTGAGAGATGACAATCAGGGGCTTTGTGATCGGTTTGTCCACAATTGTAGCAGCTGCCCTTGAATTTCTTTTTGTTGTGCTCCTTTGTCTGTCCAGAAGACCTTTTTCTCTTCTTACTTTTTGGAGCAGTCTCCTCAACGATATTAGCTCCCATGATCATTGAATTTCCATGAGACTTCTTCTCGGCTATTTTGTTGTCTTCCTCAATCTTGAGACGAATCACAAGATCTTCCAACTTCATTTCTTTGCGCTTCTGCTTAAGATAGTTCTTGAAATCTCTCTACGGAGGAGGCAATTTTTCAATCATTGCAGCCACTTGAAATGCTTCATTCACGACCATACCTTCAGTAATAAGGTCATGACAAATAAGTTGAAGCTCCTGAACTTAGGTTCCAACAGTTTTGCTGTCTGTCATTTTATAGTCTAGAAACTTGGCAACAACGAACTTCTTTAAGCATGCATCTTCAGTCTTGTACTTCTTCTCAAGTGCATCCCTTAATTCTTTCGAAGTATTCATCGCACTGTACACATTGTATAAGTCATCCTCTAAAGCGCTTAAGATATAGTCTTTGCAAAGAAAATCTGCCTACTTCCACGCCTCAATAATCATGAATTTCTCATTGTCCGGCATGTCCGCAGCAGGCACTGGAGGTTCTTCACTAGTGAATTTCTGCATACCAAGTATGGTAATCCAAAAGAACACCATTTTCTGCCATCCTTTGAAGTTGGCTCAGAAAAATTTCCCCGGTTTCTCTGTCGGTGGAACAACAATCCGGCTTGACGAGGCTATCGTCGTTGCTGCAACAGTCGCAGAAGAATTTTCGTTATCAATTGTCATTTCTCACAAACAAAATACAGAATATAATAAATTAATTTTCTTAAGAGTGTTATAAATCAGTATTGCTGTAATAAACAATTAAACCATTAAAATTTCTGAAATATATAAACAAAACAGAAAGTTAGTAATACTTATTTAACAAAATAATTTCTGGAAAAATAGTATAGGAATAAATCGAGCCCACTGAATACACAGTGTGTCCTTAAGAAAATTATTCCCCTCAAGTACCCGAGGTGCTGGAATATTTCCTCCCAGGATAGAACGATTTAACTCACCGTAGTGTTGGTACCTAAAACGCCGGTGAACAGCGAGCCACTCGAAGGCTATAAAACACACTGGAATATTTTTATGCCGAAGAAGAAGAAGAAGAAGATCATAAAATTTCGTAAGGAAAGATTCTGGAATTCAAAGTATATTTATAGTGTTGTTGGCATTGTTTCTGAAAAGATTTGCAACCTTTCAAAAACAGCCGTGGCTGCGGGTCATAGGTTAATCAATCAATCTTTGACCGAAGCCGAAGCCGAAGTCGAGCCGAGCGAGCGATGACGACGACGGCGCGAGGCTTGCCATCTTCTTAACTCTTTAAGAGCTAGAAGAAGAGCAATTATATATATGCCCATCAAAAGCTTTTTCTTCCTCCAATATGGGACAATGTCCCTTTGCCAAGGAGGGAAACTCAAATATTTCATTTTTCCTCCATTTCTCATTCACCCTCTTTAAGCTACACAAGCTTAAAATCCCAACAAAGAGTTTGTTATATATTGTTAGTTATAAGTTAAACTCCATAATATGAACAAGGAGGAGAGGCCCGAGATGAGATTTGAATATCACCTCCAAACTCCAAAGTGCATAATGAAAAGCTCTTCTACGCCTTGCTTAGCAATAAATAATATTTTCTTATATGTAAATATTGATGGTCAAGCGGTGTCACACCCCTTTTTTACCCCAAAAGATATGTATGTTATAGATTGTTGTGGGTTAAAATATTTTTCCAATTAAAGTGAAAAATTTGAGTAGGGATTATTTTATTTATAGAGTCGTCACTTGGAATTGATTTTGGGTATTCCAAGTCACCTTTTATTTGAATCTCTAGTCAAGGGAAGGTTTGACTCTATTATTAATTGGTCTGCAAAAATAAAGTCCGGGTAAGGAATTCTGTTGACCGGGGAGAAGGTGAAAGATATTCCCCGAGTCTCGTGGATCTAGCACGGTCTCTTTATTGACTTAAACTTGGCTTGAATTAATTTTGGACAAACTGTGATTTATTGGTTTCCATGTTTTATCTATCCGCTTTTATTGCTTGATTATTCATAATTAATGAATTATCTTGAAACGAGTCACGCGTATGTGTACCCATTTTGTTTGGCGCATTAAAAATCATGTCACGTGTGCGTATACACAATTGATAACGCTTTTATTATTATTAAGATTGTTCCGTCAAAGTTGCGCAAACGCATACCTTACCTTTAATATTTGGGAATCGTAATAATGTCATGCGAACGTATACATGATCACAATAAATTAAAATTAAGAGCGTGCCTAAAATCATACTAACGTATTCAAGAATCATCTCTCTAAGTTTGAGATTAATATAAGGAAGGAGAATTATGGAATTGGCATTGTGGAAGAAATGTATGATTTAACTAAAAAATATGAACAAGATCAAATATGTGCAAATCACTATCCAAAGATAAGACAAAAAGTATAATTAATTCTTAGAACTAGTCCTGCAATCAGTAATGAAAGAAACTATAAATCATTAATCATGCTTTTCAATAACAAGAGCGTCCAACATAGCATATGAAAATTAACTTAAACAACCCATGTGTCTATGCCCAAAATTGGATCTTCACCGGTGACATAATTCTAGTTAAACTTGTTTAATAACTTAACTCTATACTTTTAAACAATTGACAGCTTAATTTAAAATAAAGATGGAACTACTAAAGCACATTTATTAACGCATGAAGGACTAAATAACCAAACAGAGACATAACCTTGCATGAGCTTTCATTTCAATAAGAAATTGTCTTTTCCCTACGATCAATCACAACTCACTTATTAATTAGCAAATTTCATTATACCATTCATGGATGAACCCTTTTTTAAGAGAAAATGCTAATGAACTAAGATAAATATACAAAGGGGAAGCTCAAATTTTGGCAGCATGCTTAACAAAGAATAATTTCATTCATTCAAAACAACTCATATCATTAATCAAAAGAAGATAAGAAGTGGACCTCAAAAGTTGAATCTGAAACTTTATGATTTTACAGCTTTGAATCTTAAGCATATTCAGACCGCACGCAAGACCTCAAACGGAGCATCGAAACTCACCGACGATCTCAACTAAAAACCTACTCCATTTTTTGACTTTTTGTTGCATGTTTTTGGGTCGAGATGAAGCTCCCTTTTTTATGGAAATGAGGTATTGGTGAGAGTGTGAGTGGGAAAGTGGGAAATGAGTTATTGGTGAAATGAGTAAAAAAACAAATTCAAGCATGGTAAAAAATTAGATGCTCACAGCATGCCCCTCTTTGCTTGGAAACATGAAGAGTTTTCAGGCAAAGAAAAGATGAGCGATATGACTAATGTTTGTCCATACCATTATTCAAAAGGGAAGAGATAAGAGTGCAACTAAGTCCTGGTTTTGGACAACCTGTATATGACGGGTTTAGGGGAATCACGACGTGTGTAGTTCAAGAAGGAAGAATGGAATGGTAGAATGATAAGTTGGAGAGTCGCGTGAGGTTCCGTCGAGACTCTGGTCCGTGGTCTTGTTTATTACATAAAAAATAAAAGATAATTACATTAAAGAAAAGGGAAATACAAGATCATATCTATAAGTCTTCTAAAACTTGATCTTGTATCTTGACTGGTTCTTCATGCAAACTCTGATCTGAAACTGGATGCTTGCTAGCTGCAGGTGCTAGTTCATTCTTCTACGGCTTCTTCTAATCAAAATGGGAAATGTAAAGCTCGTAACTTCAGTCATGTCTAGAGTAGTCCATATCCTTTTCTATCTGCTTCTGCATTTGGATTCACTTCTTTTCCTTTTCTTTTCTTTATTCTGGATTGAGAATTCTTCTTTTGGTCATATCAAACCATGTGCCTCGAGGTAAAACCTGCTCAGACATCCAAATAAATAAAAGGACGAATTTTTTCTGCCCCAGTTTTCACTAGGAAAATTTCGCGAGTTATTGTAACAAAATTCTATACTACTTTATTATTGAAAGCAATAAAAGGTTGGGATCGGTGTACCCTGAAAAAACATGATTCTTTAGTAATGGTGTACCCTGATTTTTCTAAATGGTGCCTCTACTAAGGATTGGTGTACCTTATGTTGGGAAATGCCATGAGGGAATGGTGTACCCTATATAAACAAAGATACCGGGGAGTGGTGTACCCTGCATTTAAGATCAAATCAACTAGGGAGTGGAGACCCTATGTTGGAAAATGAATACTAGGGAGTGGAGACCTTATATCTAAAATAAAATCAACTTGGGAGTGGAGACCCTATGTCTAAAATAAAATCAACTATGGAGTGGAGACCCTATATTGGAAAAGAGACTAGAGAGTGGAGACCCTATGTATAAAATAAAATCAACTAGGGAGTGGAGACCCTATGTCAAAAATAAAATCAACTAGGGAGTGGATACCCTATGTTGGAAAAGAGACTAGGGACTAGAGACCCTATGTCTATAATAACGTCAACTAGGGATTGGTGTACCATGATACTGGTAAGGAAATGTAACCAGGGGATTGGTACCTTGTATTACGAAAAAAGAATGTAATCAAGGGTTGGTACCCTGTATTATTGATATGAAATATAACCAGGGGTTAACGCCCTATATTACTGAAAAGAAAATGTAACCAGGGGTTGGTGCCCTGTATTACTGAAAATGAAATATAACCAGGGGTTGGTGCCTTATATTATTGATATAAAATGTAACCAGAGATTGGCGCCCTGTATTACTGAAAAGAAAATGTAACCATGGGTTGGTGCCCTATATTACTGAAAAGGAAATGTAACGGGGGGTTGGTGCCCTGTATTACTGAAAAGGAAATGTAACCAGGGGTTGGTACCCTGTATTACTGATAAAATGCTGAATCCCCTGGGCGAAAAGATTCTACCTGGGTTAAACTACGAAAAGCAAGCTTGGGCGAAGAGTACTTCTACCCGAAAATATGAGCTGAATCCCCTTAGGCGAAAAGGTTCTACCTGGGTTAAGCTACGAAAAGCAAGCCTGGGCAAAATGTACTTCTACCCGGAAATATGAGATGAATCCCCCAGGCGAAAAGGTTCTACCTGGGTTAAGTAATGAAAAACAAGCCTCGGCAAAGAGTACTTCTACCAGGAAGTATGAGTTGAATCCCCCTAGGCGAAAACCTGGGTTATGCTACAAAAAGAAAGCCTGGGCGAAAAGTACTTCTACTCGAAAATATGAGCTAACTCCCCCTAGGCAAAAAGGTTCAAACTGGGTTAAGCTAAGAAAAGCAAGCCAGGGCGAAGTGTACTTCTACCCGGAAATATGAGCTGAATCCCCCTAGGCGAAAAGGTTCTACCTGGGTTGAGCTACAAATATCAAGCATGGGCGGAGAGTGCTTCTACCCGAAAATATGAGTTGGATCCCCTTAGGCGAAAATGTTCTACCTGGGTTAGGCTACGTAAAATATCTTGAGCAAAGAGTACTTCTACCCAGAAATATCAGTTGGATCCCCTAGGAGAAACGGTTCTACCTAAGTTAAGCTACGTAAAACATCCTGAGCGAAGAGTACTTCTATCTGGAACTATGAGTCGGATCCCCTAGGAGAAATGATTCTACCTGAGTTAAGCTACGTAAAACATCCCGAGCGAAGAGTACTTCTATCCGAAACTATGATTCGGATCCCCTAGGCAAAACGATTCTACCTGAGTTAAGCTACGTGAAACAACCTGAGCGAATAGTACTTCTACCCGGAACTATGAGCTGGACCCCCTTAGGAGAAATGATTCTACCTGAGTTCAGCTACGTGAAACAACCTGAGCGAAGAGTACTTCTACCAGGAACGATGAGCTGGATCCCCCTAGGCGAAATGATTCTACCTAAGTTAAGCTACGTAAAATACCCTGTGCGAAGAGTACTTCTACCCGGAACTATGAGCTGGATCCCCTTAGGCGAAAAGGTTCTACCTGAGTTAAACTACGTAAAATAACATGAGTGAAGAGTACTTCTACCCAGAAACTATGAGCTGGATCCCCGTAGGCGAAAAGGTTCTACCTGGGTTAAGTTATGAAAACAGCCTGGGCGAAGAGTACTTCTACCCGGAAATATGAGCTGGATCCCCCCAGGCGAAAAGGTTCTACCTGAGTTAAGCTACGTAAAACAACCCGAGCGAAGAGTACTTCTACCCGGAACTATGAGCTGGATCCCCCTAGGCGAAAAGGTTCTACCTGAGCTAAGCTATGTAAAACAACTTGAGCGAAGAGTACTTCTACCCAGAAGCTATGAGTTGGACCCCTTAGGCAAAAAGGTTCTACCTGGGTTAAGATACGAAAAATAGCATGGGTGAAGAGTACTTCTACCGGAAAATATGAGCTGAATCCCCCTAGGCAAAAAGGTTCTACCTGGGTTAAGCTACGTAAATGGGAGGTATGAATAGTAGTGACACATGCTGAAAATAAAAGAAAATAGAGATTTTTAGGAACTTACCTTTTGTGACGTTCGTCCTTTGAGAATCGCCATTATGTGGTGCTTTGTTCCTGCTTCAAGCAAAGAAAAATTGTGAGTGTTCTAAGTGGTGGCCAGTTTGTGGCCTTGATGCCCTTACCGAGGTTGGGTGCCTTTTCAATGTATCATTTTGCTTCAAACGAGAGCCTTGTAATTGGTCTTACCATCCTTTCTTTACCTTTATTTTGACACGAAGTTATACCGAAAGGGATTCAAAGAAAAACAACAATGGAATGGAGAATGAGTTTAAATAAGAGGTGTCTCTTTCGGGGAACAAAAATTAAAGAAGGACTTATTTGGAAGTACATGCGGACTCCAATGAACATGACATACCTTTTGGATTGGATGTCTGATCTGTGTAAACCGTCCGACTCTCGGCAATTGAACACAACCTTTACCTTGAAACCGAGAAACCTTGCACAGGACTGTGTCGATGCCAATGGATGTAAAGATCCTCTTTTTGATCAGTAGTGCTCTTTGCGGGTTTTCACCAGCTGACCTCTCTCATTTCTCTTCTCACCACCGCCTTATAGTGTCCTTTGCGGGTTTTTACTAACAAGACTCTCTCATTTTTATTTTCTCTACTCGTCATCGCCCTACGGTGCCAGTGAGGGTTTTTACCAATAAGACTCTCTTATTTTATTTCTCTCATTTAGTTGTATCAGATCTAAGTAACTGTATCCTCCAATTCTTGAACATTCTCGTTGATTGATCGGAAGGACTTGAAAAGGATTTGGATTGAATTACAACTTTGGAACCTTTCAGGTGAAACCATCATCGAACCATTGTAACATCTGCCCTAATTTCAACTTTTTGTTTTTGGGAATGTGGATTTTTATTTTGGCGTGACTGAACCCCAGAGGGAAGATGCCTACATATCCTTTCGGAATCAAGTCAAACGTAGTTCAAGCAACTTTGTTTTGTGATTTTCTTTTGTCCTTCTTTTCTTTTGTTTTTTTTTCATTTTTCATTTTTTTTAATAATAACTTCCTTGTTCCAAAGAAGGTAATCAAAGAAAGGGAACCGTCTCAAAGGGTTTGCAAAGGGTTGATAGCGTTCGGATAACAAGAAAGAAAGCCTTCGTCATCCCAATCGGAGCATGTTATAACTACGAAAAAGGGGTCAAACATAATACATTTTGACCGCATCTACATTGACAGCTGTCTCGGGGTCGTTTCCCTCGATGTCTCTCAAATACAGCACTCCTTTCGGCAACACTCTTCTTATAATGTATGGTTTTTTCTAATTTAGAGCAAATTTTCCTTTGGCTTCTTCATGATGCGGGAGGATACGTCTCAAAACGAGTTTCCCCACTTAGAATTTTCTGGGTCGCACTTTCTTGTTGTAGACACAGGCCATTCTTTGTTGGTACAACTGCCCGTGGCAAACTGCGACCAATCGTTTTTCATCAATCAGTTTCAATTGTTCCAATCGGTTCTTGAGCCAATCTTTATCCTCAATCTCGGCTTCAACAATGATCTGAAAAGAGGGAATTTCAACTTCTTCCGATTTCATTCGGACTTGGCTTAGGCCTATTGTTCCAACTCTTTGCTTTTTTCTCACAAGCATTATATTCAAACACATTCTGCTTCTTGATTCATTATTTCGAGGTCTGATAGTGTTTTAGAATTTGGGCATGAAGTCCGCAAGCATGTCATGTTATTAAAATCTGCATTAATAGAACTAAAAAAAGAATAAGAAAGGAGACAAGATTAAGAAAAGAGACATTCCTGGACAATAAAATATTAATTTCATTTGATTTTTTTTTAATTTTTAAAGATAGAAGGGTTTACATTAGAAAGTAAGACAATAAAAGTAAAATGCTCGGATTACACCCTGAAATAATCCGGACGCAGAAAGGATAGCAAGACTAGCTACCGAGGTTCCCGTCTGATAGAGAATGTTTTAGGTTCGACACCCGTTTTTTGATTTCTCCTCTGCCGAGGCAATGGCTACTATTGCTTTCAATGCTGGATCAAATTACCCATCATCACAGATCATTCTAACTACTGGGCCAGTGTTGTGAGCAGGAAACGAATTGTTCGTCACATTAGGGGCTTCTTCTTCCCTGAGAACTATTGACTTGACCTCAATGATTTCCTCCACTGCTCTTTTGAGAGTCCAACAATCTTCAGTATCATGTCCCACTGCTCCAGAGTGGTACTCACATCCAGTATCAGCTCGGTGCGAGGGACTCGGGGTTCGGCCGGTTCGGGGCCACTGGCTGCAGCAGACCTAGCCCGATTAGCTTTTGAAACAAACTTGAATATGATTCACCAATAGGGGTGAACTGATTTCTTCTGAGGGGCTATCTTGGGCGAGGATTGTATTGGAGAACATTTGGTTGGGGATTATATGGAGCTTGGTAGGGACGGGCATTTCTGGGATGTGGAGCTCGATTTTGTGTATAATGTTGTGGCCACGTGTAAGGTTGCGCGTTCATCACCGCATAGGGAGGTGGTGCCACGACATAAGCAGCATCTTGATGGGGATAATAGTGTTGTGGTACCATAGGAAGCATATATGATTGGTTGAATACCCTGTGAGCCCCTTCGAGCTCGAAGCCATCATGACTCCCTCTTTTTCTCCAATTTCTGTTTACCGAACCATTTTGAACGGCCTGTGATGTGGCCTTAAAGGTAGCATGACTCAAAATTTAGCCCTTTTTAAAACCATTTTCGTTCATCTCCCCAATTTTGATAGCCTCTGCGAACGGCTTACCCATAGCGGACATCATGTTCTAGAAGTAGTCCGCCTCTTGGGCCTGTAGGAAAACCATAACCATTTATGCTTCGTCCATTGGAGGCTTTACCCTGGCGGCTTGCTCGCGCCATTTGACAGCATGTCCACGGAAACTTTCCGCGGTTTTCTTTTTTAAATTGGACAAAAGTTCTCTTTTTGGATTTTTTCACTTTTGCTTTTCTCTTTTATTTTTGGTTGTTTTTCGCTATTTGTTTTTCTCTGTTATTTTAGTCACTCTTTTCTTTCTTTCTTTCTTTTTTTCACTTACTTTTCTTTTTTTTTCACTCAGTTTATTTAGTGGCAATGATCGAATTCGATGAGGATTGCCTACGTATCATGACGCCGCATGAATCAAATCATTACGTAGTTCAGAAATATTGGGAACAAAGTACATAAGCTAGCTCTTTTTTTGATTTGTTTTATTTGTTCTTAGGAAATTTTTGATGAAAAAGACTTCTAAAGAAAAAAGAAAATATTTTTGAATTTTAATATGTTTGCCTTTGAATTTCTAAAAGAACGACTTCTAAAGAAGAAAGAAAAAATTTTGGATTTTGATTTGAATTTTTTTCTCTTTTTCTTTTTTTTTTTTCGAATGAAAGACTTCGGAAAAGAAGAAAAATATTTTTGAATTTAATATTTGTTTTAAAGAAAGAATTCGAAGAATGAAAAGGAAAATATGTTTTGAAAAAATGGGGGCCAGAACCGATGAGGTTTGCCTATGTCTCTCATATCCGGTGAGAATCAGACCCGCGTGGTTCAGTCCAAGACTTGATAGATTTTGACCATTTCTGATATTTTTCTTTTTTTTCCAAATTATTTTTTTTATAGTAAAAAAGAAGATTATTTGTACAAAAGTGCGGGAAAGAATTTGTTTTTTCCAATTCCGCTCAGCTAATTTTCTAAAATCAGTCAACAATGCAAGCAAGCCTTCCAAATGATTCAGCAAGTAGCACATAAGTGAACAAGATGGTCTCAAAAGAATACGTGCTTTATACGGACCCAACCCCTATGCCGAGTTTCGCTAAGTCAAATGCACATGATACAACAAAGCGATCCTACTAGGGATAACCAGACATGTGGCTTGTTCTTCTAGGTTTTAAAAATCCTAGGGGATGAGGTGTATCTAGATTGGCCATAAGACGAGTGGACAACTCGAGTTGGGAAGGGATAGCGTACCGGGAGCAATACTTCTCCGGCTTAACTACTGGAACCTCTTCGTTCTTAAACATGAGTGACTAATAATCCTTCACCGAGAGCCCAGGCCCATCGGCTTTATCTCAAAGAAGAATGGGGCGCGTATCCACGATTCCCAGGGTTATATTCAGAAGGCTTAGAGGGGGTGCATGAGAAGACAGTTTATATATACAATTCAACGATATTAAAGCGGTAAAAAGTAGACAAGTAGCACATTAGGCCCAAATAAATCACAATATATACAAAAATTAATAAAGCCAAATAATGTCAATGTACAAGCTCAAATTCTTGAATTTCCAGCAGAGTCGCCAGAGCTGTCACACCCCTTTTTTACTCCCAAAAGGATATTATGTTATGGATTGTTGGGGGTTAAAGAGTTTTTCCAATTAAAGTGACAAACTTGAGTAGGGATTATTTTATTTACAGAGTCGCCACTTGGAATTGATTTTGGGTGTTCCAAGTCACCTTTTATTTGAATCCGTAGTCAAAGGAAGGTTTGACTCTATTATTAATTGGTCTTTACCGGTGACATAATTCTAGTTAAACTTGTTTAACAACTTAACTCTATACTTTTAGATAATTGACAGCTTAATTTAAAACAAAGATGGAACTACTAAAATACATTTATTAACACATGAAGGACTAAATAACCAAACAGAGATATAACCTTGCATGAGCATCCATTTCAATAAGAAATTATATTTTCCCTACGAACAATCATAACTCACTTATCAATTAGCAAATTTCATTAAACCATTCATGGATGAACCTTTTTTAAGAGAAGATGCTAATGAACTAAGATAAATATACAAAGGGGAAGCTCAAATTTTGGCAGCATGCTTAATAGAGAATAATTTCATTCATTCAAAACAACTCATATCATTAATCAAAACAAGATAAGAAGTGGACCTCAAAAGTTGAATCTGAAACTTAACGGTTTTCCAGCTTTGAATCTTAAGCACATTCAGACCACACGCAAGACCTCAAACGGAGCATCGAAACTCACCGGCGATCTCAACTAAAAACCTCACTGTTTCGACTGAGTTTGGATGGTAGTTTTTGGTATTAAAAAGGTGGTTCTATGGAGGTTTAATGGCTATTTTTCAGGTCTTTTGGGGGATGTTTTTGCCGGGTTATAGGGGCTGTTTTTCAGCACTTGTTCAGCTAAGTTTGGGGTAATTTTGAAGCTAGTTCGACGGAAAAGATAGTGGTAAAGCGCTAGTTGTTTTTAGTGAGTTTGTGGATGTTGTTGGGTGGTTTTCTTTGGGAGAAAACTGATGGTTTTTGGCAGCCTTCTTAAGATGATCTAAAGCTAGTTTATGGACTGGTTTTTATTGATTTGCAGGTGGGTTTAAGGTGGAAGAAGAGGATTTGGGGGCTGCTGCTATAGTGAAGAAGAAAGAGGCGCTAGGATTTTCTTCTATTCTCCTTTTTTTTAAGTGCTCTCTCTCGTTTTTGTACTCTCTCCAGATCTATCCCTTCTTTCCTCCTCCCCTTTTTTGACTTTCCTACTCCAGTTTTTGACTTTTTGTTGTATGTTTTTGGGTAGAGATGAATATCATTTTTTTGTGAAAATGAGGTATTGGTGAGAGTGTGAGTGGGAAAGTGGAAAATGAGTTATTGGTGAAAAGAGTAGAAAAGAATTTCAAGCATGGTAAAAAATTAGGTGCTCACAAGCGGGTGTTTGCAAATACTATACTAATGAAGTTTGAATCTAACACCTCCAAAGTGTATGATGGAAAGCTCTTCCACACCTTATTTTGCTATATATAAATAATATTTCAGTATCTATAAATACTTATGGTCAAACAATATTTTCTAAATAATTTTCTCTCATAAAATTTGTTGAGATATATGTCTTCCTGTATTTGGGCTTACTTCGGCTAGGTTCATTTTTGTATTAGACATGTGATTAATTATTGTAATCGGGTACCAATTTATGTACGGGTTCTAACCCAACACTCTTATGACTTTGTATATAATGAGAATTGGCTCCACTTTGGATCCTCAGTCGTTCATTTTCACATTTTTCTCTAGAACATTCTTCTCTCTCTTCCTTTGTCTTCTCTTTCATTTGTTACACATATTTCCGATCCTGAATCGATTCGAATATGGTATCAGAGCCATGAAAATAACGTAGCTTAGTTCATGCAATGATTTTTATGGTGAAGTTCATACGCTAATTTTCGCGGAGAATTTCTATTAAAAAAACAAAACAAAAAAACCCTATTTTTTGTCGATCTGAGTTTTCATTTGGAGGATTTGTCTCCGATAATCAATTTTTTGGCGAATTCTTTTTGTTGTCTACTGATTGCGATAATTTGCTCCCGATTTGGTACTTTTTGCTGATTTCGATCCGGCGATTTGCTGAAATATTTGTCTTTCTGGACTTTGCTACTGGATTTGTGGCGAAGCTTCATAAGATTACTCTTTCATCTCTTCAATTAGTTATGTCTTTGTAATATTTATGAGTGTGTGATAAATTATCCTTACAATGGGGGATAATGACTATGCTAGAACTGATAATAAAGTCATAGACCACAGTAATAAAATTACTTTCCATCATTCACATCTGTATTATCTCAGTCCCTCTGATAATCCGGGACTTATGTTAGTTGCTAAGTAATTTAATGGTACATGTTTTGGGGCCTGGAGGAGAGGGATTATAATTGCTCTGTTCGCAAAGAAGAGAATTAGATTCATAAATAGTAGCTCCCCTCCACTTGCACCCACCTCTCCTCTCCTTGATTAGTGGGAACAAGTTAACCACATGGTCATCATTTGGATCCTCAAATCTCTAGATCCTGAGATTGCACAAAGTGTGATATTCACAAAGACTGTAAAAGGAATTTGGGATGAACTAAATCAGAGGTACGGGCAGTCAAATGGTGCTAGAATATATGAAGTTCAGAAGGACTTGGTTTCAGTCTCCCATGGTTCATCTGATGTGAGTGGTTACTTTAAGAAAGTGAAAAGACTTTGGGATGAGATGGAGTTATTGGATGCAGAGTCCTATTGTATTTGCGATTGTAATTGCGGGTGTAAACACAAAATGATGAAAAGGATGGAGAATCATAAACTAATGCAATTCCTCATAGGACTAAATGATATTTTCAGCAATGCCAGAAGAAATATTTTGATGATGCAATCTCTTCCTGATGTGGGCAAAGCTTATTTATTGGTCATCCATGATGAAAAACAAATAGGCATTCATAATGCACCAACTTTTCAGACTGACTCCGCTACTTTCTCTATCGGTTCAAGTTCCATATCCAAATCAGCCTATAACAATGCAAACCAAAATCAGAAGTACACTTTCAACAATCAGACTCATAAAATAAATTTTGATCCCAAAAACTATTTTGCAGATACTTCCAGAACAATGGATATACTATAGATAAATGATTCAAATTGAATGGATTTTCACATAATTCTAAGTTCAACAACAAGAATGTGAGAGTTGTTGCTAATGTCATTACCACTCCAGAGCTTAAAATAGAAGAGAATCCACATAACATGGGTACTTCAACCACCATAATCACAGAGCAGTATAAGCATTTGATGAACATTCTTCAGAATGTACAAGTCATTGATGGAGTTCAAAACGGAGGAGAATCTTCTATTACTGCTAATGCTACTTGTGCAGGTATATCTGCTTCCTGATATATGAGTTGTGGTACTTGCACTTGTCTAAGTAGTATGCTAAGTTCTGATATCTGGATATTTGACTATGGTGCAACTGACCATATGACCTCCAATAAATCATTACTTTCAAACTTAATCACTTTACCAACACCACGTCTTGTCTATTTACCAAATGGATATAAAGTGAATGTTTCTACTTTTGGATCTGTTCATTTAACTTCTTCCATCACTTCAACCAAAGTCCTGCTTGTGCCCTCTTTCAGCTATAACTTGATTTTTGTGAACAAATTTCTTTTCGATTTTTTTGATACTGATGTGCTTTTATCCTTCTCACGATATTGTTGCTTCCTCCAGGACCCTTCACTGAAGAAGCCATTGGTACTTGATAAGGTGGCTAAAGGGCTTTATCTCCTCCATCTCAATGCAGACTCATTTTCTGAACCCAGATTTTCTGATCCATCTCCTATGTCTTCCGATGTGTCTGTTCATTTTTCTTCTCATGTAAATACAATAAATATGAATAAAACTAAAGTTTTGTGACATCACATACTAGGCCATCTTTCTTTCTCAAAATTGCAAAATATAGATACTTTAAATGTGCCTTCTTGTGATAAACAACCTTTTCTCTGTAATGCTTGTCCCCTTGCTAGACAAAAAATAATTTTCTTTTCTACTAGACAATCTCATTCTTCTCATATTTTTTTATCTTGTTCATGTAGATGTATGGGGACCTTATAACACTGCCACACAAAGATGCTATAAATATTTTCTAACTCCAGTAGATGACTGCAGCAGAAATACCTGAACACACTTACTTAGCAATAAGGGAAATGCCTTATCCATTCTCAAATCATTCTTTTCTATGGTTGAAACCCAATTTAATCTCAAAATTAAAGCTATTAGATCTGACAATGCTTTAGAGCTTGGAACCAGTCTTGAAGCCACCTAATGTTTTCAGTCCAAAGGTGTCTTGCACCAAACTTCTTTCCCTTATACACCCCAAAAAATTGGGATTGATTAAATAAAACATAATCATTTACTTGAAACAGCAAGGGCTTTATACCAATCAAAACTACCACTTCATTTTGGGGGGGGGATTGTATCCTTACTGCTACATATCAAATAAATAGATTTTCAAGCACTGTGCTTGATGGAAAAACACCTTTTAAGATTCTTTTTTGGGCATAAACCTACTTATAATCATCTCAAAAGTTTTGGTTGTTTGTGCTATGCAATGATTCCTAAGCCTGGCAGAAACAAGTTCTCTCCCAGATCCACCCCTTGCATTTTCCTTGCTTATCCTCCTGGAAAGAAGGCTTACAAGTTAATGCAACTTTCTGATAAGAAAATTATGATTTCTAGAGATGTTGTCTTTCAGGAGAACATCTTCCCATATTCTGAATCATCTTCGCAAAGCACTATTTTTCCTAAATGGTCTATTTCACCACCTTCTTCTCATATATTTCCTCCTTCTCCAGATAGTGGGATTCCTTTCCTTGGCTCCTTTGACATTCCTTCACCTTCACCATCTCTTTCTTCTCCTCCTATTAATCATGACATTTTCTCTTCCCCTGCTGATACAGTTTCACCACTTCCATCTTCTTCACCTGTTAATCATGACATTTCATATTCCCCTGATAATACAGTTTCATCACTTCCATCTTCTTCACCTGTTAACATAGTTATTCTACCCTCAGTGCCTAGATATCCTACAAGGGTTCATCAACCTCCTTCATATCTGAAGGATAACCATTCTAGTTCTTCTCAATCAATATCTTCTCCAACCTTAACCTCCCTTTCCAATATTCCTAGGTTAGTATGTTTCAGCAGTCTGAGTTCCATTAATAAGAATTTAGTCAAACTCTTAGATATTGAAAATGAACCTTCAACTTACAGTGCACCCTGCTTGACAGGATGCTATGTTGCATGAGTTTGTTGCACTTGAGGCAAACCACACTTGGGACCTTGTGCCTTTTCCTCCTGACAAGAAACCAATCAGTAATAAATAGGTATATAAGATTAAACATAGGGAAGATGGGAGTATTGAAAGGTTCAAGGATAGATTAGTAGAGAGGGGGGATACACAACAAGAAGGAATTGACTACACTGAAACCTTTTTAGCAGTTGTTAAAATGACATCTATTAGAACTGTAATTGTTATAGATATAAAGAAAGGGTGGAAAATGTACCAACTTGATTTTAATAATGCTTTTTTGTATGAGAATTTAGACGAAGAGGTACATATAAGAATACCTCAAGGCATGGTTGCCCCTGGTCCCAACATTGTCTGTAAGTTAAATAAATTCTTATATAGTTTGAAACAAGCTTTTAGGCAGTGGTACTCAAAATTAAGTGATTCTCTTGTGTCTATGGGTTATGAGATTTTCAAAAATGACTACCCTTTGTTTTTAAGTCTGTTGGTACTTCTTTCACTGATGTGGCCGTGTATGTTGACGATATTCTTTTGAGTGGAAATGATGATAAGGAAATAGCCTCCTTGATATTGTTCTTGGATACCAAATTCAAGATAAAGGATTTGGGACTTCTTCACTAATTTTTAGGACTGGAGATCCTGGCTGAACCTGGAGGTGTGATTATTTGCCAGAGAAAATTTGCTACTGACTTTTTGTCTGAATTTTGTTATTTGGACTGTAAACTTGTTACCAGTCCCCTAGATGTTACTTTCAAACTTCGAGTTCATGAAGGAGAGGCTTTATCTGATCCAACATTATATACAAAATTGATAGGGAAGTTAAATTTCCTTACTAATGCCAGACCTTATCTTGACTTTCTTGTCCAATATCTTAGACAGTTCATACATGCCCCTACTTCTGCTCATATTTCTGCTGGGTTTCATGTTCTTCAGTATGTTAAGGGCACTTTGGGGCAAGGTCTTTTTATGGCAGCAGATCCTGATTTTACTCTTCAAGCCTATTGTGACTCTAATTAGGCTTCTTGCCCTACTTCTCGAAGTTCTGTTAGTGGGTACTTGGTCCTATTTGGTGGCTCTATTCTCACTTGAAAATCTAAGAAGCAGCACATAGTGGCCTTATCTTCTGCTGTGGCAGAATATCACTCCATGCGGCAAGTGGTTGCAGAGTTAGCTGGCTCACTCGATTACTTCATGAGTTGTCTGTTGTTTCTGTGGTACCTGTGCCTCTTCATTATAACAACCAATCTGCCATCTATATAGCAAAAAATTCTGTTTTCCATGAACGGACTAAATATATTGACTTGGATTGCCATTTTGTTCGTGAGAAGCTTCATGATGGCTTAATTTCTCTTTCGTTTGTTCCCAGCAAGCTGGAACTGGCTGACATGTTAACAAGGCCCTTATCTGGAGTGACTCATCAGTCCATTTTAAGCAAGTTGGGTGTGGCTAACCACTCTCCAACTTGAGGGGGATGTTGAGTTATATGCCTTCATGTATTTGGGCTTACTTTCGCTAGTTTTATTTTGTATTAGACATGTGATTAATTATTATAATCGGGTACCCATTTATGTACGGGTTCTAACCTAACACTCTTACGACTTTGCATATAATGAGAATTGGCTCCACTTTGGAGCCTCATTAGTTCATTTCTACATTTTTCTCCAGAACATTTTTCTCTCTCTTCCTCTGTCTTCTCTTTCATCTGTTACACATATTTTCAATCCTGAATTGATTCGAACAAAATTTCAACTTTCTGTCAATGTGAAATTCTGTCCAAAACTTTAATTTCGAATTCTAATATTCCATTTTTCTTTAATTGCAACCAAATATTGTTCAAATGCCAACTTAAAATTGACACTAACCCTTACAAATATGACGAAGTTAGGAAGATATATCATAGTCATCCCTCCTTTATATTTTTTCCTTTTTGCTAAGTATAACTTTTTCTCATAGGTACTATCATTTGATGGTCGATTACGGCTTGTTGTATTATTTACTTAGACCTAAATGTGTGTCCCGGAATTAGGGCACTAACTGTGCGATATAACATGAAACTTATAATTTAAAGATTACCGGAAAATCCATATGTAAACATGACGTTTTTAAGACGTGTCTTTAAAAATAGCGTTATTGACTCTTATCGTATTTAGTAATCAATTCAAATAATAGAAACTAATGAAGTACAACAACAACAACAACAACCCAGTAGAATCCCATTAATGGGATCTGGGGAGGGTAGTGTGTACGCAGACCTTACCCCTACCCCGAAGGAGTAGAGAGGCTGTTTCCGAAATACCCTCGGCTCATAAGATAATATTAGTATCATAACAACACTCATAAGATAAATAGCAATACCATGAAATTCAGAAGAAAGATGCAAAGCAAAGGGAGAGGGGAGATAAAGGGAAGGGAGACAATATTAGTACCGCCACAACAATCATAAGAAA
>AWOL01S0024720.1:0-44274 GCA_000715115.1 Nicotiana otophora | reverse complement strand
CGCTGGGCGCTGGCACTGATTATCGGTGGGGCGACAGAGGCGCATGCTCGCTTGTCACTTGGCGCTGCCGAGACCACGGGGTCGACCGTGGCGCTAGGCGTTGGGAGGCTTGCCGGGACGCCACGGGGCGCGTCCAAGGGGTCATGGGTCGATGATGGAAAGCAGCCCATGACACTTATTGTGGCAACTGTCGAATAAAAAATTGTATACAATGTTGTAGACATTAACAATTTGTCAAATTAGTGCATAAAGAAATTTAGACTAGGGCCTCTACAAGATGAGCCCGTTAAGGTTATTTGGTGGCTAGTTCACCCAAACCCTAATGCATGCATATAAATAAGGCTATATATGTCCTTCAAAAATGTTCTCAGCAATTCCATAATCTCTCGGAATATGCACAAAGAAATCAAATCTACGATCTCCGAAATTTTATAAAACTCTTGGAATATTCATTAAGAGATCAAAAACATGTTAAATATATCTTGTTCAAAGTTCTAGCAACATTCAAGATCCAAATGAGGTGCTGCTACATGCTTCTTGATCATCAAATATATCAAAGAGATGCATATCATTCTACGTTCGAGAAATACGCCGCTAAGGCCATCGAATTACGGATAACAAATCGGAGGGAAAAATCAAAGAATAAATAGAGTCATAACCCGCAATATTTATCAATAAAATTCTTTTTTCTATAATTGTTTGTGATTGCAGTTTTATTTTTTTTACAAATTATTGCAAATAAATTTCTGTGTAGATTTCGTGGTGCCACGAGGTGTAGATTTTGTTATTCTTACTCTCAGGGCATGCATTTAAAAATAAGAGAAATTGGCACCACATGACCTTTTGGGTGTCAATATTGCTCTTTTTAGCCTAATTTCTTTTTTATTGGCTAGTTTAGCCCACTTTACTTATTGTATTGTATCGTATCGTAATGTTACTTCAAATACAATGTTTGTTTTGATTGTGACTTAAATTTTATTGTATCACATCGTTAAATCCATCATTACGTAACGAAGAAAAGTGTCACTTTACGGAATGACAGATTTGGTGTGGTGGCGTCGTTTCCTTGCTTTTTTCTCTCATCTTGCACTTCCTTATTATTAAATAATTATATTTTATCTTTTACCTTACTTTTTTATGTAATAATTCTACTCCGTATCCTATTTTCTTAGTAATATTGCAAGTTTATTCTTCATATTGTTGGTGCATGACATCATGAAACGACGACAAATAATACAAGCTATCCAAACGTTGTATTTATCAAACAATACAATGCAATACAATATAATACGATACATTATGAAACGACACGTAACAACAATCCAAACAAGTTGTAACGAATTTTCTTGCAACCCGTAGCCCCCAATCCATTCGCTTCCTCAGCTCTCGCACTTATCGTTATAGACTGTTCTTTTCCTTTTTTTCCTTGCGATATTCTACTTTTTAGCTCTTTTCTTTTCACTGAATTTTTGTTTTTATGGTGGTTGGAGGAGGAAAGAAAGATCATAAATTGGTGTGACTATTATAACATTGAAGAATTACTTTTGCCGATATGAGAACTATTATATAACACTGAAAAATTACTTTTGCCGATAAGAGAATACAACGAAATGTTTTAAAGAAGAATTACTTTTGCCGATAAGAGAATACAACGAAATGTTTTAAAGAAGAATTACTTTTGCCGATAAGAGAATACAACGAAATGTTTTAAAGAAGAATTACTTTTGCCGATAAGAGAATACAACGAAATGTTTTAAAGAAGAATTACTTTTGCCGATATGAGAACTATTATATAACACTGAAAAATTACTTTTGCCGATAAGAGAATACAACGAAATGTTTTAAAGAAGAATTACTTTTGCCGATAAGAGAATACAACGAAATGTCTTAAAGAAGGTCTTAGAATAGCAGAGGCGTGTAATTTGATCATACTTTGCATCATTTAATGTAATTGCATTCTGAAATTTAGAGCACTAATGTTACTTTAGAAAAGGGATAGATCATGTTCGTACTGAAAATTCAATTTTTTTGCTAGAATGAATCAAGAATTGGGAAAGACTATAATGGAAAACAATTTATAGTTACACAATATCTCCATTTGAATGTCTAGTATAATTATATGGGACACCCCTAAGAGGGGGCGTGGAAATAACGAAGATAGGCCATTCAAGCGTGGCCTTTCAATAGCTTAAGAATCGGACAAGAAAAATATTCTCATTCGACAAAGCTGGAAATGAAATCACATGTTTCTGTCTAGTGGTCTTGTCCGAGACGTTCCAGAAATACCATTTCTTATAGACTGTAGTTCAGCAACAACATCGGCAATGTTCATCCTGTTTCTTGCCAATTCTGCAGAGCAAATAAGCCCTACTCCAAGCACTGAATTCACACGCTCCTCAAATTTGTCACGCTTCATTTCGTTGCTTTCTAGAAGTATTGGATCCAATATCTCTAGCAATCTATGTGGAAATGCAGCTAAAACGAAATTATGAAGGTCAAGACCATCTCTAAACATGTCATCAGTAGGCCGCTTTCCTGTGAACATTTCCAGAAGAAGTATGCCAAAGCTAAAGATATCACCAGAGGAAGACACTTTACTGCCAATCCCATACTCTGCATGTTCCCATAAATTGCCAACATGAAGTCACACACCAACCAAGAAAAGAAAAAAAAAAAAAAGGTTCTTCCTAGACTAAGAGACTCTATTATGATCATATGACATGACTCAATTTGCACAATAAGATGATAAGTATTACCAGGAGCAGTGTAACCGATTGAGCCTCTCAGCGTAGAAGAGCTTGTCTGTGGACGGGAGAATTCGTTAGTATCTGCTGTAGGAAGGAATTTTGCTAACCCAAAGTGACTCACATGGCCAACCAATTCATCATCAAGAAGGACATTGCTTGGTTTGAGGTCACAATGCACTACTGATTCATGGGAATAGTTGTGAAGATACTCCAATGCACAGGCAACATCAATAGCTATGCTCATCCTTTGGAGAAAGTTTAATTTCTTGGTTTCCCCGTAAGACATGTCTTCATTTGGGCAAGGGTGCAACCAGTCATCCAAACTACCATTCTCCATATATTCATAAACCAGAGCTTTGAAGTCGTTTCCCTCATCATCAAATCCGGAACATGCGGTTAGTACTTTAACAAGATTCCGATGTCTGAAATTCTTCAAGACTTCACACTCTACCAAGAAGCTCCTGGAAGCTCCTCGTTGTAAAAGGTTAAAGACCTTTACTGCGAATATCGTTCCATTATTTTCCATGAATCCTTTACCTAACAAATTTGCTGAACAGAATCCATCTGTAGCCTGGTACAGGCTTCTGTAAGACACTTGTACCAGGGAGTGGTTCGTAGAGCTTGCCAAACGCATTTTCTTTCTTTTGCAACAGTAAAAGATTATGAAACCAAAGAGCAAGGTCAACCCAAGAACTCCAGAAACTATTGAGATGGTTAGCTTAAAGGTGGATGTTGAGAAACTCTTATTTGACTCTTTTTGGATACATTTAGGAAGCTGCAGTTCTGGTGCACCCCCACATAGCTTCGAATTTCCAAGCACTGAAATTGCACTTGCATTTTTAAATACACC
Source organism: Nicotiana otophora (assembly GCA_000715115.1). Lineage (NCBI taxonomy): Eukaryota > Viridiplantae > Streptophyta > Magnoliopsida > Solanales > Solanaceae > Nicotiana > Nicotiana otophora. The sequence goes on along the minus strand of AWOL01S0024720.1, from coordinate 40,677 downwards.
TTCTGTTGGAAATGAACCTTCAAAGCTGTTAAAAGAAAGATTCAAGAACTGCAAATCGAAATCACCCAAATACTGTGGTACTTGACCTGATAGATTATTGCCTGAGAGATCTAATATCCGAAGACCTCACAAATAACTCAATGAGGGGATACTTCCGCTGAAGTAGTTACCTTCCAGCGAAAGTTCTTCCAATCTAACACAACTGTCAAGGGTGCCAGGAATTTCAACTTGTTTCCCTTAAGAGTCAATACACCAAGATTCTTAAGATTTCCAATGGCCACAGGAAGAGAACCAATAAATTGATTATGAGACAAGTCCAAATACATTGTCAAGGAAGAAAGGCCAAAGATTTCCTGAGGTATTGAGCTATTGAGGTTATTTTCAGAGAGATTTAATGCCTGCAAATTTTGGCACTGACCCAAACTAATAGGGATACCACCATATAGTTTATTGTGATTAAGGTCAAGCTTGGTTAACAGACTTAGATTTCCAAGGGCTGATGGGATAGTCCCTCTGAATCTGTTATGTGATAAATCCAAAACTTGCAGCTTTTGAAATCTCCCAATATCAGATGGAATGGTACCAATGAATTGGTTATTTGACATTCTAATAGTTGTCAAATTGGTAAATCTTTCCAACCAACTGGGAATCGGTCCAGATAGATGATTGTTGCTCAAAAGAAATCCTGTGAGCTTAGTTGAGAGATTTTTCATTGATTCAGGAATCACCCCTCCAAAGTTATTATCATCCAAACCTAATTCTTCAAGATTACTTGCATTTGTTAAGGACGAGATGAAGCTTAGGTCATCATATCCTCCGCTTCCCAGGAGGTTGCTGGAGATGCTTAAATGACTAAGCTTATACAATTTCTCCAAATTAGGAACTTGACCTGTAAGGCTGTTGCTATCAACAAAAAGATACTCAAGGTTCGACGAATTTGATAATGAAATAGGAAGTGGTCCTGAAAAAGAATTTTCAGATATTGCAATGTAGTACAAATTTGGAAGAGTGGTTCCCAAGTATGGTGGAAGAGTCCCTTTGAATTTGTTCAGTGAGACAAATATAGTAGTCAGGGAAGAGATGTTAAAAATTCCAGGAGGAAACTCACCAGACAAGCTGTTATCATTGAAGCCAATATATTCTAGCTTCATCAGGTTTCCTATCTCATTGGGCAAGTGTCCACTGAGATAGTTAGATGAAAAACCAAGGAACAGCAGAGATGATAAGTTCCCAAAAGAATGCGGAATGCTGCCCGTCAGACCGTTTCTTGGAGCTTGTATGAGCTGGAGTTTCGAAAAAGAGCCAAATTCAGCAGGAATCCTTCCTATGAGGTTGTTCCAAGAAAGACGAATCTCGACAAGGTTGGAGCAAGCTGATAGATTTGAAGGGATTTCACCATCTAGTGAATTGTTCCTAAGCCATAACAATTTCAAATCCTGCAAGTGGCTTAGCTCCGGAGGTATTCCACCAGTCAAGCTATTGTTGTCAAGAAGCAACTCATTCAGAAAACTCAAATTTCCTATATGGGGTGATATTGGACCCTTCAGTTTGTGATGCTGCAGATTTAAGGATGTAACGTATCCACTGCTGCTGCAGATCACACCTTGCCACTTACAGAAGGGAACGGTTTCATTCCATGATCTCAATACTTCAAAGGGATCATGTGTTATGGTCTCTTTGAATGCAAGCAGTGATAGTCTGTCTGTTTCAGTGTCATGATTTGCAGCAATCACTACATCCAGAAAGCCAAAAATGAGGAAAAACGGGGAAATGTATTTGGCGCAAAGAACTAAACAGAAAACTGACTTCATCTTTGCGGCGTCTTAGAAAAGTGGTAAAGGAATTAGTTATTAGGACTTTATTATAGTGTGACAAGAGCTGGAATATCAAATTGACATGCTGACTGACCATAGATGTGTAGGAAAACAAAGTAAATTCGTCCAAGATGATTTAGGAAAACAAAGTAAACTCATATCTGCTAGCAATTAACGTTAATAAAAATTCCAATGGTCATTATCTGGACCTGAGAACCACTGTAAGATGATTTAGTGTTTTGAAGAAATTATACATCACAGTACTATTTTTAATGTAGCTGCACTAATTGGGAACTCAAGTCACAATACAAACTTTGCCACATGTCAATGAAAGTTTGACAAAATCTTGAAAGCTCACTTTCCATCTTTTAAAATATAGATCCTTTACCTGCCGTTTCAATTTTTCAATGCTTTGAAAAATTGATCCTTCTTTTTAATTAAGCACTGTTCTTAGGCATAATAGTTAATCAAAAAGAAAAAAACAAAAACCTTCACCTTAGTTCGGAGTATCACATAATAAAACTTGTATCTTTTCAGATAGCAACAAATATTATTATCTTTATAGTGGAAGAAAAGAAAGAATGCTCATATCAAAGTTCTCCTTAATTAAGCTGCGAAAATGAGCTCTTACTCATGAATGTGGCGTTCTAGCCAGAAAACAGAGCAAATCATCCATCCTTCCCCTCCAAAAGGACAACTTTAGTAAATAAACAAACCTGATACTTGTAAAGAAAAAGCTGGTAATTTTAGTAAATACACGAACCTGATACTTGCATAGAACAAGTTGGTAATTACAATAGCAACTTCTGTTTTCCTAGTATTTTTCCTTCCTTTCTTAGACGTCTGGAAATACATAGTCACATAGATGGATAGGAAAATTCTGTTAAAGGTACAGCTTCCATGGACCAGGCTGACTATTCTTTTGGTTCCTCATCCCTCATGATTTTGTTCTCAATTATCTAGCTCTAAAGACTCTTATACATGCTTTTATACAGATCTTCCCAAGTAGTGAAGATACTGGAATATGTGAAAACATTGGACAGATACTGGAATATGTGAAAACACCAATGATTGAACTGTTCTTAGGAAAACCTTCCCTTGGACACATGATAAAACTTGTATATTTTCAGAGAACTACAATTTTATAATCTTTATAATCCCTCGATGTGACAGTGTTTGAAATTTGAGGTCTTAAACAAGACATTTGTGTAACTATAAATCATCTTACTTAAGGGTAAAATGAAAGTTTAAAGTTAAACTGTTTCTAAATATATAAATGTGTCATTGTTTTAGCGACAGACGAAAAAGAAAAGTGTGCCACACTAAAATGGTCAACTCTCTTGTGCGATAGTGCTGCCTTGTAAAAGTTCCTGAAGCGCGATTGTGCTGGCTTGGGGCGATAGTGCTGGACAGTGCTTGGGCGGAAATCTGAAGGCTGTTTTGAGAATTTCAAGTTGGAATATTTGGAGGAGCATAAAAGTTGCACTTGGACGAACTTCTACACATCTCTGGCAAAATCCCACGCTTGGGAAGCAAGGATCCATCAACCAAACACAATGTGATTGAAGAATGGAAGCTTTTGATTGAGAATATCTTACTCTTTTTAATTTCTTTCTTTAATTATGCAAAGTCTCTTCCTCAATTTCTTAATGAAGGAAAGATTAGGTGTCATTGTGACAAGAAGTTGTTGATTTCAATGAGGTGACACTTCATCCTTAAGGTTCAAACTTAGGTGAGGTTCAAATTACTTGGCAAGAATACTACATATTCTAAACTCCAATTTTAGATTAAAAAGGAAACTAATTGATCAAACTATTGTAAGAAAGGCAATAGTACTGGTTTCAATTGATATCAGAATTTCAATAGAGCCTGGTTTGATTCTCAACATTTTGCTAAATCAAAATGTCTTACTTTCCAAAATCTGAGCAAAGCAAAGCAAAGCTGCAAACGTTGGTAGAAGAATAAAGAAAAATAATTGGTATCATTTCCTCTGCACGCTGTTAAATTCAATTAATCCATAAGTTATTCAAATTCCAAGCAAATTTAACAATATCTACTGCTGTCACTCAAAGGATTCAACAAATTCAATTAATGAGTTGTATAATGTTTTGCATCGTTTACCGATTCTAGTTTCATTAGATACTAACTGTTATGTTTCCAGATCAATATTCATCAACATGACACAGTGAAAAGGCTTCTGCTCTTCCAGTAGTTGTCCTGGTCTTCTATAGTCTTAGAGGTTCAAGAAATGGAAACTAATAAACTGTAGCATTACCGTATCTATATCGACCAAAGCGAACCAGACATGCATATGAAAAATCTAGGAAAATGATTCAGAGTGCTTTGAAGCTCATGCAGAATTAAAGCACATGATCTAATTTTGGGCTTGAAGCTATGGCATATATACAGCCCATACTTGATACTGATATGGTTCAAATGAGTTTTACCAAATGCCAAAAGTAAGATAAAGAAGCGAATTACAAATTACTTGTTTAGTATCTGTTTGACTAGGAGTCCATGGCAATCACTTCCATATCAGCTACTGTAATAGCATATATTCAGGTAGGTAGAGGTCTATAAAAAGAGTGGTTTTTGCTAGAATTAAAGAAAAACCTGATGAAAACAACAATATGAATTTTTTTTGAGATAAGTGTATCATACCAGCCCTTGTCTTCTGGCAATTCATCGAATTCTTCAACCACAGTGTTTATATAACAGCATCTAGAAGCTTATTATACCGAATATCAACATCTGTCGCATTCACCCCTTGCTTTCCAGCTTCTCTTTTGTACTTTACTACCATTTCTGCCTCAACAGAACCACCGGGACAATTCAAGGCAATGCTTTCATCGTACTTGAACACTCGGGGAAATTACAAAGTGATCAACTTTGCAAACATATTGATCAACAGATCTCACAATTGAAACATGGATCTTAATAATGGTGATACAAATTGTTAGAACATGCGGCAGCGGAAGCAAGCAACAATCCAGGCATCAAATACATGTAAACTAGACAATAATATAATTACTCGATTAGAAGCACTAACCTCTTGGAATCTTTGCACAAATCCTCCGCACAGCAAGAATCCAGGGCTGCAGTCTTCTGCTATGGTCCTAGTAAAACCTTGGACCAATTTACTTTGAGTAGGCAAAAACAATACAACTCTAAAAGTGAGTTATTGTGCGAAAATTGTCTTCCTTAAGCAGATACGTTTTCAGACAAAAATAAGTGAGTTATTGTGTGAAAATTGTCTTCCTTAAGAGTTATTGTGTGAAAATTGTCTTCCTTAAGCAGACACGTTTTCAGACAAAAATAAGGCTTTCAAAAACGTGTAGGATTCTATTTGCACAAGTAGAATCCTACTCTAACTCTACCAGATGACTTTTCTCCCAAGTCACTTTTTACCCAAGTCAATTCAGGTTTTTACTAGACATAGCAGAGACCACCGAAATAATAAGAGGCTACTAATTATAGTATTAATTCAAAATTTTGCATGAATTAATTCTTACTATAATTAATTGCAGTTTATTCCACTAAAAAACTACAATTGAACTACTCAATATGAATTTCGAAAATTCACTAACACTTATTTTAACTCCCCATGTTAAAATCCTAAATACCAGTTAATTAAATTAAATCACTGAAAATTTAATTTAATCAACTAATTAAATCCTTTATAATTCCGCTTAAACTATTTTATGTGACAGATACAAAATCCACCGACCGGATTTTCACATGAAAACTTATAAGCTTACATGAAAGGGGTATCATCAAACTCAAAACCGAGTCATGGATTCCATCTACTAATTATTATTTCACAAATGTTATTCGTTATTGTCCAATCTATTAGGCATACACTAACTCTGAATAGAGTTGCACCTTTTGATAAATCAAAACAATAAATAAATTACATTGATCATAATAATTATATCAAGATTAGGGGTATAAGCTCATTTTAATGAATTAGAGAAAATGTTTTATATATATTCAGTACAAAAACATCTTTTCTCTACTGGGTCCGTTCAATATACACTAAGTATACTAGCACAAGAAGTTGGAGTAAAATCACTCCCATAATCAAGACAAATTATACTATAATGTTGTGCTACAATCATCAAGATATTTTGTCCAATAATATCTTCGATTGTGAACATAGTTTATTAATTATGTGAACCGACAATTTAATTTTCTGTGCATGAGCTAAGACTCCATACACTAAATTGTCTACTACATAACTAAAAGGACACACATGTAACAAATGATCTATTTAAACAGGTACTTTACTGAATTGAATAAATTAAATAAATAATTATTCCATAAAGAATTAAACAAAATACTATGTCTAAACCGCATGGTTAATAGTATATCCCAACAATCTCCCGCTTAGACTCATAACTATGCGTCTACTACTCTAACACCCATTCTTTCTTCATGCTTGTCAAATATATTCTGCGGCAAGCTCTTTGTAAACGGGTCTGCCAAATTGTCCTCTGATACAATCTTCAACACTCTTGCATCACCTCTCTGAGTTATGTCCCGAATTAAGTGATATTTATGCTCAATATGCTTACTCCTTTTATGGCTTCTTGGTTCCTTCGAGTTTGAACCGAAGAAAATATATTAAGCTCTTTTAGAAATTTTTCGAGCCAAACAACCTCTTTAGCTGCCTCAGATGCAACTACATATTCAACTTCCATGGTGGAATCTGTAACACACGATTGCTTGATGCTCCTCCAACTTATGGCTCCACCTCCTAGGGTAAAAACATATCTTGAGGTAGATTTTCTAGAATCTCTATCTGACTAAAAATCTGAATCGGTATAGCCAATGGGTGCAAGATCACATGAGTGATAAACCAACATATAATCCCTAGTCCTTTTCAAGTATTTGATTATATTTTTTCTAACGCCAGTCCAGTGTTCTCGTCTAGGGTTAGACTGAAATCTACTAACCATACCAACAGCAAAGAAGATATCAAGTATAGTACATAGCATAACATACATGAGACTCCCTACATCAGAAGCATAAAGAGACGCCTTCATCTTTTCTATCTCATCAGTCGTTTTTTGGGGACTGATCTTTCGACAGAGAGATTCCATGTCTAAAAGGGAGAAAGCCTTTCTTGGAATCTTGCATGCTAAACCTGGTGAGAATAGTATCAATATAAAGTGCTTGGGATAAGCCTAATATCCTTCGCTTGTGATCTCGCATAAGCTTGATCCCAAGGATATATGCTGCATGTCCCAATTCTTTCATATCGAAACGCGAGGACAACCATTCCTTTACTGAATTCAACATGCTCACATTATTTTCTATGAGCAAAATATCATCTACGTACAAAGCCAAAAATGTAACTTTATTTTCATCCTACTTCTTATAGACACAAGACTCATTTTTACATTGATCAAAACCAAAGGTTTTAATTGATGCGTCAAAATAAGTATTCCATGCTCTAGAAGCTTGTTTCAATCCATAAATGGATTTCTTTAATTTACACAACATGTGCTCATTGCCACTTTTTATGAAACCAACTGGTTGTGCCATATAGATGCACTCATCAAGACTTCTATTAAGGAAAGCCGTCTTGACATCCATTTGCCAAATCTCAAAATCGTAATGAGCAACAATGGATAAGAAAATCCTAATGGATTTAAGCATGGCTACTGGCAAAAAGGTTTCCTTATAATCGATCCTTTCTTTTTGAGTAAACCCTTTTGCAACAAGCCTAGCTTTAAAAGTTTGCACTTTTTCATCCACTCCTCTCTTTTTCTTATAGATCCATCTACAACCAATGGGTTTGATTCTAGTAGGTGTTCTACAAGATCCCAGACTTGATTGGAGTACATGGACTCCATTTCAGATTTCATAGCAGAAACTCATTTATCAGCATTTGTATCCTGTAGTGCTTCGTCATAATTAATAGGTTATGTGTTAGGCTCTTCAGGGATTCTATCATAAGATTCTCCCAAGAGCGCAAAACGGAGAGATTTTCTAATAATTCTCCCACTACGACTAGTCACCACAGGTGCAGTATTTTGTTGTTGAATCACAACATCATTTTCTAGAACTGAAGCGTCAATGTTATCCTCCACACCTTGCGGTGCTGGGATATCATTAACTTCTTCCTGGAGTACAGGCTGCAGTACAATTTCATGTTGCTCAACAATCTGAGGTTGCTCAACATTACTCCCACTACTTTGGGGTAGTGAGATGTCAGGCAGTTGCTCTTGTGCATTCTGCTGCCTATTGACATTTCTCCCACTACGATAATGTAGTAGTATGTCAATACTGGCTTCCGGGATACGTTCCAGAGATGAGTCATTAGTTACTCCATTACTTAATTCCTGTAAAGCTAGTTTACTTCTAGGAATATGGTTCATTAAATAGTCCTCTTCTAAGAATCTGGCATTTGTCGTAACAATTACCTTCTTTTTTTTGGGACAATAAAATAAAATGCCTTTAGTTCCTTTTGGATATCCAATAAAAATACATACTTCTGTCATCGATTCCAATTTATTTGCTTTCCCTTTCAGCACATGTGTTGGACAATCCCAAACCCGAATGTGCCATAAACTTGGCTTGCGCCTAATCCACAATTCTACTGCAGTTGAAGGAACTGACTTTGAAGGAACCAAATTTAGAATGTAATTTGTTGTTTCTAAAGCATATCTCCAAAAGGAAGAAGGCAAATCGGAATAGCTTAACATTGATCTAACCATTTCCATAAGAGTCCTATTTCTTCTTTCTGCCACACTATTTTGTTATGGTGTTCCTGGAGCAGATAATTGAGATATAATTCCACAATCTTATAAGTATTTAATGAATTCTGTAGGAAGGTATTCACCACCACGATCAGATCGCAATGTTTTGATATATTTATCATGTCATTTCTCCGTTTTCGTCTTAAATTCTTTGAATTTCTCAAAGCATTCAGACTTACAGCGCAATAGATAAATGTATCCATATTTTGAGTAATCATATGTGAAAGTCACAAAATACTCAAAACCACCTCTTGTTTGTATATTAATAGGGTCACACAAATCAGAGTGAATTAATTCTAACTTATCGCTGGCTCTATTTCCTTTTGGGGAAAAATGTCTCTTGGTCATTTTACCTTCTAAACAAGATTCGCATATTGGCAGTGACTCCATTTTTAATGAACTCAAAGGTCCATCAGAGACCAATCTCGAAATCCTATTTAGATTTATATGACCTAGACGTAAGTGCCACAAATAAGTTTGACTCAATTCAGGAAAAACGTTTTCTTTTTTGTGGCAGATTAATGTTATATAATTCTTTTGGTTGTTGTAGCACATGAGGAGATATATCAAGAATAAAAAGGTCTACTCTAGAAGCAGTGTAGATAAAATGTTTACTAAACTTAATAACAACAGTGTTATTAGAAAAATAAATATTATAACCAGCATCCATTATTTTCGAAACCGAAATCAAATTCCTTCTAATAGAAGGTACATAGAGAACATCTTTCAAAACTAAAACTCTATCACTACTAAACGAAACTCTAATATCTCCTAATGCTAAAGCTGGTGTTGGCTCGCCATTGGCTTGAAAAACGCAAACTTCATTCTCACTTAGTCGTCGCGTTTCCTAAAACCCCTGCAAAGTAGTGTAGATATGATTCGTGGCTCCTGAATCTACACACCAAAACATGGTAGAGATAGCCACTAAACAAGTTTCAACGACATTTAAATTTGAATTACCTTGCTTATTCAACTTTGCGAGATAGGCAAGGCATTATTTTTTGTGATGCCCAGGTTACTTGCAATGATAGCACTTTTCTTTGGGTTTTTTCACACCAGTCACACCTCCTTTTGAGCCTTCTTTTTCTTACCGCCTTTCGACTTAGAAACCGAAGCTTTCTCAACATTCAGTGCAACAACTGGAGCTTGCTTTTTTATAATAGATTCTGCCGCTTGCAGCTCATTCAACAATTTTGCTAGTGACAAATCCATTTTGTTCATATTATAGTTCAAGAGAAATTGTTGAAAACTATCAGGCATAGTCTACAGGACCATCTCAACTTGAGATTCCTTATCAATCACAGCTCCAAGGACCTCCAGTTCATTCAGAAGATTCATCATCTTCAGAACATGGTCCCTGACCGATGATCCTTCAGCCATCTTGGTGTTCAAAAGGGCTTCCATGGTTGTCTGCTTAGCCGCACGATTTTGCTCACTGAACATCTCTTTGATACTTTCGAGCGTGTCATAAGCAGACCCCATAGACTGATGCTGATGTTGCAAAACATTCGCCATAGAGGCAAGAATGTAACATCGTGCCATCTCATCAACCTTGACCTATTTGTCATAGGCCTTAACCTGATCATCAGTAGTATTTTCAGGTTTTTCTGGGCACTCCTCAGTGATTACAAATTTGTAACCTTCAACAGTTAGGACAATATCAAAGTTTCTTTTCCAGTCAACATAATTTGGTCCTTCTAACTTGTTTTGGTTCAAAATTGAGGTAAGTGGGTTGAATGAAGACATGGTTAATCTGAGAGATATTCATATTAAATAGATCATTAGTTATGAATTTAGAATAATTAAATTGAAAACAACACATTACACATATAACCATGCTCATTGAACAGTTAGATTCGTTAGGGAAACTTAACTATTTATGCAAAATATATGAGTTATGTAAGATATTTACCCTATAAATTAAAACAGGACCAACTCATATGGAGAGTAAACTGTTAATTTAAGATAGGTAAATATCATTTTTATAAACTCTAGTTTTATTGAATCAACATGTAACTCAGTTGGAGAGTTAATACAAGTAATCAAATAACTAAAGGCAAAACTACAGTAATCATCTATAATGAACTTATCCGATGTGGAAGAAGACTATGCCAACATATAAATTCATTATATTACTGTAAAACATGATTGGAAACCATGAGAATTGAACCCTACCATCACTGATTTCTTTTTAAAAAAAAATCTTTTATTAAAAAACTTTCCAAAAAATAGAAAAGTGGCCAAACACCCATCTAAACGACCCCGAATGCCCACAAATCGACATACGTCATGAGCAAAGATGATGAGTATTGCTCACTGGGTCATTTCCGATGAACCTACCAAATTTGAGGTCAATCGAAGTTCGACAGAATTTCAAAATTTCAAATTCATGACCTATTTGCAGTATTCTGTTTTTGGCATTTTAAAGGGTTTTAATTATTTTGACTCGTTCAAATCACATAATATACTTATGTATGTTAATTCATTATTTCAGAACTCAAAATAATATTTTTATTATTATTTAATAAAAACTGTGTTCGAACAGAATTGTATAAAAAAATATTCTTCACCCGTTTAAAAACGCCACTGTTCATAATTACGTATATTAATTCATAATTTCAGAACTAATAGCATTCAAAACATTCATGTTTTTATTAAAACAACACTTTTAATCCATAAACTTAATTATGAAAAACAGTCATGTTTGAACAGTCACTGTTAATTATGGGAAACAGTCACACTTGAACTCTCTTGAAAACAGTCACGTTATTAAACAAAAACGTAATTGAACAGATTGTCATTAAATATAACACCATTGTTTATGCATATGTATATTAATCCATAATAATAATATTAAAATACTAATAAAAACAATCACGTTTTTGACATAGAATAATCATACCAAACATGTATCATTAAACAACACGTTTTAATATTACTCTATTCATGTTGTATTATATTATCTAGTTAGATGTAAGACGACGTCTGATACCAATTGTTAGAACATGCGTAGCGGAAGCAAGCAAACAATCCATTCATCAAATACATGTAAACTAGATAATGATATAATTACTCGAATAGAAGCACTAACCTCTTGAAATCGTTGCACAAATCCTCCACACAGCAAAAATCCAAGGCTGCGGTCTTCTGCTATGGTCCTAGTAAGACCTTGGACGAATTTGCTTTGAGTGGGCAAAAATAATATAACTCTAAAAGTGAGTTATTGGGTGAAAATTGTCTTCCTTAAGTAGACACGTTGTCAGCCAAAAATAAGGCTCTCAAAAACGTGTAGGATTCTATTTGCACAAGTAGAATCCTACTCTAACTCTACCGGATGACTTATCTCCCAAGTTACTTTTTACCCAAGTCAGTCCAGATTTTTACTAGGCATAGTAGGGACCACAGAAATAATAAGAGGCTACTAATTATAGTATTAATTCGAAATTTTTCATGAATTAATTCTTACTATAATTAATTGCAGTTTATTCCACTAAATATTACAATTGAACTCCTTAATATTATAACGACCCGACCGGTTGTTTCGAGAGTTATAGCCCCGTTTTTCTCATTTTTGCTTTCATTTGTTCTTTTTAGATATATTATGATAAATCGGGTTAGTTGGTTCGCGTCCGGGGTGGTTTCAGAGTGGATTGAGACACTTAGTCTCTAAAGTAGAATTAAGTTGAAAAAGTCAATCGGACGTTGACTTATGTTTAAATGACCTCGGATTTGAATTTTGATGATTTTGTTAGCTATGTTAGGTGAGTTTGGACTTAGGAGAGCGTCCGTAATGTGATTTGGAGATTCGTGGTAGAATTAGGCTTGAATTGGCGAAAGTTGGAAATTTGGCAATTTTGATCGGCAATGAAACATTTGATATCAGGGTCGGAATGGATTTCCTGAATTTGGACTAGGTTCATGGTGTCATTTGTGACGTGTGTGTAAAATTTTAGGTCATTCGGACGTGGTTTGATTGGTTTCTGCATCGGTTATCGAATTTGGAAGTTTAGAAGTTCTTAGGCTTGAATCCGAGGGTAATTTAGTGTTTTGATGTTGTTTTGAGTAATTCGAAGGGTCGACTAAGTTTTTATGTTGTTATATGACTTGTTGGTATGGTTGGTTGAGGTCTCGATGGGCTCGGGATGATTTCGGACGGTTAAAGGATTGTTTGAAGTTGGAAAAATGTAGTTGAAGCTGCTGCTACTGGTATTTTCGCACGTGCGGAAGGGGAGCCGCAAGTGCGAGGTCGCAGGCGCGCGCGGAAGTTTGCATGTGCGGACAGAGTTGAAGTAGGCTGGGTCTGCAGGTGCGTAGGGGAGGTCACATCTGTGGGTCCGCAGATGCGGATAGGTGGCCGCAGAAGCGAAAGTGAGAAGGTCAGACAACGTCCGCATGTGCGAGGTCTTTTCCGCACCTGCGTGGTCGCAGATGCAGATATGGAGCGCATGTGCGACGTTGGGGGAATTACTGATTTTCCGCAGGTGCAGAATTTCTTGGGCAGATGTGGCACCGCAGGTGCGCATATTTGGCCGCAGGTGCGAAAGCCCTGGACAGAAAATATAAAAAGAACACTTCGCGAATTTCGGTTCGTTTCCACCATTTTCAAGTCGATTTTTGGAGCTTTTGGAGTGATTTTGAAGAGAGATTCAGGGGGTTTGCATTGAGGTAAGTTTCTTGAGCTCTAATACTCCTATATATGGTGATTTCCCATTGTTTAATCATTTAATTAGTGGAAATTAGGAGTGAAAATGAGGGGTTAGGGCTTGGGATATTGGAGAGTTTGATGGGAGGATTTGAGGGATCAAACGGTGTCGGATTTTGATAATTTTTGTATGTATGGACTCGTGAGTGAATGGACTTTCAAGTTTTGTAATTTTTGTCGGATTTCGAGACATGGGCCCGGGCTGCCGGGTTTGAGTCAATTTTGGGTTTTTGGTCTAAATTGGTAGTTTTTCTTGTGAAATTCATTCCTTTAGCATAAATTGATGGTATTATACTGATTGTGAATAGATTTGGAGCATTTGGAGGCCGAATTGAGGGGCAAGAGCATCGCGGAGTAGGGATTTGATCGGTTTGAGGTAAGTAACGATTGTATATCTGGTCCTGAGGGTATGAAGCCCGGGAATTTTGTATCATTTTACTATTTGGAGGTGGCGCACATGCTAGGCGACATGCGTGTGGGCGTTCACCGTTGGGGATTGTGGCTTGGTTCGTCCCGTATCAATTGTATTATTTTTGAAACTATATGATTATTTTGTGTTTTAGAAAGAATTTCCATAAATCAGGTTGGATGCCATGTTTAGGCCTTATGCCAGTGTTGTTTGGACCCTTATAGGTCTTTTCTTGCTATCCTCTCATTGTTTTTGATTGAAAATCTATACTCAGTCATGTTTATACATATTTACAGCATAACTCAGTCTCTATTACTCTATTTTGATGCATCATATAAATGTTGTTTGGGCCAAATACTTTGTTTTCTGAGAGCCCTAGAGGCTGGAGAGGTTTATGACTGAGTGAGGCTGAGGGCCTAATTTGTGAGGATATTTATGGGATTGGGCTGCACGCCACAGTATGTTTGATATAGGCCGAGAGCCTCATTGATTTATGCCATGATTGGCTTGATATAGCGCTTGGGCTGAAGGAGCCCCTCCGGAGTCTGTACACACCCCTAGTGAGTGCAGGTACCTACTGAGTGCGAGCGCCGAGTGCTGAGTGACTGGAAGGCATGAGTGATGGTGAGGTTTTCCCGAGGGGCTGTATATGATTGATTGTGAGGTTTGCCCGAGGGGCTGTATATGATGATGTTGCCAGAGGGAGAGGATGCACTAGGTGTCTTGGACAGGTGTCAGAGGATACTCTGTACCGCAGGTATTCTAGAGACCAGTGGGGTCTCGTTCACTACCTTTCAGTTCTCTAGGCTGCATTCAGTTGGTTGGAGGCTTACGAGAGCCGAGGCCGGTCGGCGCAACACCCCTTACTTGGCAGTAGTTCTCCATTATCTTTCTGGAGAAGTTCGTGCCTCAGTCCTACATAGAGGAACTGTGTAGATAGTTTGAGCAGCTTCGTTAGGGTGATATGTCTGTGATGCAGTATGAGATGCGATTCTCGAAGTTAGCACATCATGCTATCTGGTGGGTTCCCACAGACAGGGAGACGATCAGGAGGCTTATAGATGGCCTTACTTATCAGCTGTGATTGCTTATGACCAGAGAGAGAGAGTGTATGGTGCTACTTTTGATGAGGTTGTCGATATTGCTCGACAGATTGAGATGGTTCGCGGCCAGTAGAGGGTTTGAGGGAGGCTAAGAGGCCTCGTGGAGAGGATGGATTTAATGGTGCTCCTTCTGGGGGTCAGTTCCAGCACGACAGAGACCATCCATTCATGCATGCTCAGTCAGCTCGCCCAGTTCACCGTGGTGTATCATCGGGCTATGGTTCTTACAGTTCTCATCAGGGCCACTCATCACTTAGTTCCCTCCCAGCCCAGAGTTCGTCCCGTGCTCCATCAGTTCAGGGCTCCTCCATGCCAGGTTCTTCTACTAGTTATCCCGGTGCTAGGGGTTCCCTTCAGTCCCCGTCTCTAGCACTAGGGGGTTGTTTTGAGTGTGGGGACTTTGGGCATATGTGTAGGCAGTGTCCTCATCGTCATGGGGGTCCGCCTCAGTAGAGGAGTCAGCCATCGACTTCAGCACCAGTTACTTCACCACCCGTCCAACCAGCTAGGGGTGGAGGTCAGTCAGTTAGGGGTCGCCCTAGAGGGGGAGGTTGATCAGGTGGTGGTCAGTCCCATTTCTATGCACTCTCGACCAGACCAGATGTTATTGCTTCAGATGTCGTGATTACAGGTATCGTCTCAGTTTGTCACAGAGATGTCTCCATATTATTTGACCCTGGTTCTACATATTCATATGTTTCCTCATACTGTGCTCATTTTCTGGACATGCCCCGTGAGTCTTTATTTTCATATGTTCATGTATCTACTCCTGTGGGCGATACTATTATTGTGGACCATATATATCGGTCATGTGTGGTGACTATTGGGGGTCTGGAGACCCGAGTGGACCTTTTGCTGCTCAGTATGGTTGACTTTGATATGATATTGGGTATGGATTAGTTATCTCCATGTCATGCTGTTTTAGATTGTCACGCTAAGACCGTGATATTGGCGATGCCGGGATTTTCGAGGGTTGAGTGGAGCAGTTCTATAGATTATGTACCTAGTAGGGTAATTTCATATTTGAAGACTCGACGTATGGTTGAGAAGGGTTGCCTATCTTATTTGGAGTTTGTGAGGGATGTTAGTGCAGAGACTCCTGCCATTGATTCTGTTCCGGTGGTACATGATTTTTCGGATGTGTTTCCTGCAGACCTGCCGGGCATGCTTCCTGACAGGGATATTGAATTTGGTATTGATTTGGTCCCGGAAACTTAACCCATTTCTATTCCACCGTATCGTATGGCACCGGCGGAGCTGAAGGAGTTGAAGGAACAACTTTAGGAACTCCTTAATAAGGGGTTTATTCGGCCTAGTGTGTCACCTTGGGGTGCACCGATTCTATTTGTGAAGAAGAAGGATGGTTCCATGAGAATGTGCATTGATTACAGGCAGTTGAACATGGTCACAGTCAAGAACAAGTATCAGTTTCCTCGTATTGATGATTTATTTGACCAGCTTCAGGGAGCGAGGGTGTTCTCCAAGATTTATTTGAGGTCCGGGTATCACCATCTGAAGATTCGGGATTCGAATATTCTTAAGACAGCTTTCAGGACCCGATATGGCCATTATGAGTTCTTAGTGATGTCTTTTGGGCTGACAAATGCCCCAGCAACGTTCATGCATTTGATGAACAGTGTATTCCAGCCCTATTTGGACTCATTCGTTATTGTATTCATTGATGACACCATGGTGTACTTTCATAGCCTGGAGGAGCATGCTCAACATTTGAGGGTTGTATTGCAGAGATTAAGGGAGGAGAAAATTTATGCAAAGTTCTCCAAATGTGAGTTCTGGCTCAGTTCAGTAGCATTCTTGGGATACGTGGTGTCCAGTGAGGGTATTCAGGTGGATCCAAAGAAGATAGAGGCGGTGTAGAGTTGGCCTAGACCGTCCTCAGCCACAGAGATTAGGAGCTTTCTTGGTTTGGTGGGTTATTACAGTTGCTTTGTGGAGGGATTTTCATCTATTGCATCGCCCTTGACCAAATTGACCCAAAAGGGTGCTCCATTCAGGTGGTCGGATAAGTGTGAGGAGAGCTTTCAGAAGCTCAAGACTGCCTTGACCACAACTCTAGTGTTAGTTCTGCCATCAACTTCAGGTTCTTAAACCGTGTATTATGATGCCTCGAGGATAGGCATTGGATGTGTTCTGATGCAGGAGGGTAGAGTGATTGCCTATGCCTCGCGCCAGTTGAAGACCCATGAGAAGAACTATCATGTCTATGACCTTGAGTTAGCAACCATTGTTCATGCCATGAAGATTTGGTGTCATTATTTATATGGGGTTCATTGTGAGATCTATATTGATCGCTGTAGTCTGCAACATCTGTTTAAGCAGAAGGATCTTAATTTGCGTCAGTGGAGATGGTTAGAGCTTCTCAAGGACTATAATATCACTATTTTGTACCATCTGGGGAAGGCCAATGTGGTGGCCAATGCTTTGAGTAGTCGGGCGGAGATTTGGGGAGTTTAGCATATCTCCCAGCAACAGAGAGACCCTTGGCATTGGATGCTCAGGCCTTAGGGGGCTAGCTTGTGAGATTGGATATTTCGGAGCCGAGTCGGGTATTGGCTTGTGTGGTCTCCAGGTCTTCTCTTTATGACTGTATTAGGGAGTGTCAGTATGATGACCCTCACCTGCTCGTTCTTCATGACTAGGTTCAATGAGGTGATGCCAGGGATGTGACCATTGGTGATGACGGTGTGTTTTGGATGTAGGTCCGGATATGTGTATCTAATGTTGATGGGCTCAGGGAGTTGATTCTTGAGGAGGCCCACAGCTCGCGGTATTCCATCCATCCGGGTACCGCGAAGATGTACCAGGATTTGAGGCAGCACTATTGGTGGAGGCGGACGAAGAAGGATATAGTTAGGTTTGTAGCTCGGTGTCTCAATTGTCAGCAGGTTAAGTATGAACATCAGAGACCGGGTGGCTTGCTTTAGAGACTAGAGATCCCGGAGTGGAAGTGGGAGCGGATTACCATGGACTTTGTAGTTGGGCTCCCACAGACTCCGAGGAAGTTCGATGTTGTTTGGGTTATTGTGGATCGGCTGACCAAGTCCTCGCACTTCATTCCTGTTGGTACTACTTACACTTCAGAGCGGTTGGCTGAGATTTATATTCGCGAGATTGTTCGCCTGCATGGTGTTCCAGTTTTCATCATTTCGGATAGAGGTACTCAGTTCACATCGCAGTTTTGGAGGGTCGTGCAGCGAGAGTTGGGTACTCAGGTAGAGTTGAGCACAACTTTTCACCCTCACATAGACGGACAGTCCGAGCGCACTATTCAGATATTGGAGGACATGTTGCGCGCTTGTGCCATTGACTTTGGTGGTTCATGGGACCAGTTTCTGCCGCTCGTGGAGTTTGCATATAACAACAGTTACCAATCGAGTATTCAGATGGCTCCATACGAGGCTTTATATGGGAGGATGTGTAGATCTCCGGTAGGATGGTTTGAGTCGGGTGAGGCTAGGCTCTTGGGTACAGACTTGGTCCAGGACACATTAGATAAGGTAAGATTGATTTATGAGCATTTTCGCACGGCGTAGTCTAGGCAGAAGAGCTATGCGGACATGAAGGTCCGTGATGTGTCTTTTATGATTGGGGAGAAGGTTTTGCTGAAGGTATCACCCATGAAGGGTGTTATGAGGTTTGGGAAGAGGGGCAAGTTGAGCCCCCGGTTTATTGGGCCTTTTTAGCTATATTATGATATATCGGGTTAGTTGGTTCTGGTCCGGAATGATTTCAGAGTGGATTGAGACACTTAGTCTCTAAAGTAGAAGCTTAAGTTGGACAAGTTAATCGGATGTTGAATTATGTGTAAACTTCCTCGGATTTGAATTTTGATGGTTTTGTTAGGTGATTTTGGACTTAGGAGCGTGTCCGAAATGTGATTTGGAGGTCCGTGATAGAATTATGCTTGAATTGGTAAAAGTTAGAAATTTAAAGATTTTGGTCGGCAATGGAAAATTTGATATCGGGTCGTTATGGATTTCCGGAAATTGGACTAGGTTAGTGGTGTCATTTGTGACATGTGTGTAAAATTTGAGGTCATTCGGACGTGGTTTGGTTGGTTTCGGCATCAGTTGTCGAATTTGGAAGTTTAAAAGTTCATAGGCTTGAATCCGAGGGTAATTTGGTGTTTTGATGTTGTTTTGAGTGATTTGAAAGCTTGACTAAGTTTGTATGTTGTTATATGACTTGTTGGAATGGTTGGTTGAGGTTCCGAGGGGCTCGGGGTGATTCTGGGCGGTTAACGGATTGTTTGAAGTTGGAAAAATGTAGTTGAAGCTGCTGCTACTAGTATTTCCACACCTACAGAAGGGGAGCCATAGGTGCAAGGTCGCAGGCGTGCACGGAAGTTTGCCGGTGCGGACGGAGTTGAAGTAGGCTGGGTCCGCAGATGAGTAGGGAAGTTAGCATCTGCGAGTTCGCAGATGCGGATAGGTGCCCATAGAAGCGGGAGTGAGGAGGTCAGACAGCGTCCGCAGGTGCGAGGTCTTTTCTGCACCTGCGTGGTCGCAGATGAGGATATGGAGCGTAGATGCGGCACCGCAGGTGCACATATTTGTCCGCAGGTGCAAAAGCCCTGGGCAGAAAGTATAAAAAGAATACTTGGCGAATTTTGGTTCATTTCCACCATTTTCAAGTCGGTTTTTTGGAGCTTTTGGAGTGATTTTGAAGAGCGATTCAAGGGGTTTTCATTGAGGTAAGTTGCTTGAGCTCTAATACGCCTATATATGATGATTTTTCGTTGTTTAATCATTTAATTTGTGGAAATTAGGGGTGAAAATGAGGGGTTAGGGCTTGGGACATTGGAGAGTTTGATGGGAGGATTTGAGGGATCAAACGGTGTCGGATTTTGATAAATTTCACATGTATGGACTCGTGAGTGAATGAGCTTTCAAGTTTTGTAATTTAGTTCGAATTTCGTGACATGGGCTCGGNGGGGGGGGGGGGGGGGAGGGGTGAGCCAATTTCGGGTTTTTGGTCTAAATTAGTAGTTTTTCTTGTGGAATTTATTCCTTTAGCATAAATTGATAGTATTGTACTAATTGTGAATAGATTCGGAGCACTTAGAGGTCGAATCGAGGGGCAAGAGCATCGCGGAGTAGAGATTTGATCGGTTTGAGGTAAGTAACGATTGTAAATCTGGTCCTGAGGGTATGAAACCCTGAAATTTTGTATCATTTTACTATTTGGAGGTGGCGCACATGCTAGATGACGGGTGTATAGGCGTGCACCGTTGGGGATTGTGACTTGGTCTGTCCCCTATCAACTGTAAAGTTGAATATTTTGGTTAAACTATATGATTCTTATGTATTTTAGAAATAATTTATGTAAATCAGGCTGGATATCATGTTTAGGCCTTATGCCAGTGTTGTTTGGACCCTTAGAGGTCTTTGCTTGTTATCCTCTCATTGTTTTTGATTGAAAATCTATACTCAGTCATGTTTATACATATTTACAGCATAACTCAGTCTCTATTACTCTATTTTGATGCATCATATAAATGTTGTTTGGGCTGAATACTTTATTTTCTTAGAGCCTTAGAGGCTGGAGAGGTTTATGACTAAGTAAGGCCGAGGGCCTAATTTGTGAGGATATTTATGGGATCGGGCTGCACGCCGTAGCATGTTTGATATAAGTTGGGGGCCTCATTGATTTATGCCATGATTGGCTTGATATAACGCTTGGGCTGAAGGAACCCCTCCGGAGTCTGTACATACCCCCAGTGAGCGCATGTACCTACTGAGTGCGAGTGCCGAGTGTTGAGTGACTGGGAGGTATGGGTAATGGTGAGGTCTGCCTGAGGGGCTGTATACGAGTGATTGTGAGGTTTTCCCGAGGGGCTGTACATGAATGATGTTGCCCGAGGGGATGATTATGATTTTATTATTTTTGCTTACCTTTGCATTAAGCCTTTATTTGAAAACTGTTGAAAGATATTTTTAAATGATTTTACTGGAACTGGATTTAAAAGAGCTGATTTGATTCAAACTCTAGTTTTAAAAGCATGTTGTATTTTACTGAATTTTTGTGATATGAACTTTACTTGCATTATTGCTCGTCAGTACTTCTCAGTCTTTATTTACTATTGTGACTTACTGAGTTGGCGTACTCACATTACTCCCTGCACCTTGTGTGCAGATCCAGGTATATCTGGACACGGTAGCGGTTGTTGACCATTTCAATTGCAGATTTTCTCGGGGATAGCAAGATAGCTGCCTGGCGATCGCAGCCCTGCTCTTCTCCCTCTTATCTTTCTTTAGTTGTATTTAGCTATTTTTCAGACTATGTTAGTCTCGATATTGTCAGACAAATTATTGTAGATGCTCATGACTAGTGACACCCCGATGTCAGGCTTTTCTTTTCCGTACTTTTGTTTTGATTTGAACTCCTTTACGAAGGTTTTTATGTTAAATAGCCTTGAAATTATCTTTGAAATGAAAATATCAGTTTGTTTTGGAAATGAGTCGGGTTGCCTAGTTCCACGATAGGCACCATCACGACTGGGTTAGTTTGGGTCGTGACAAATATGAATTTCGAAAATTCACTAACACTTATTTTAACTTCCCATGTTAAGATCCCAACTACTAGTTAATTAAATTAAATCACTGAAAATTTAATTTAATCAACTAATTAAATCCTTTATAATTCCGCTTAAACTATTTCATATGACGGATACAAAATTCACCGACCGGGTTTTCACATGAAAACTTATAAGCTTATATGAAAGGGGTATCATCAAACTCAAAACCGAGTCATGGATTCTATCTACTAATTATTATTTCACAAATGTTATTCATTATTGTCTAATCTATTAGGCATACACTAACTCTGAATAGAGTTGTACCTTTTGATAAATCAAAACAATAAACAAATCACATTGATCATAATAATTATATCAAGATTAGAAGTATAAGCTCATTTTAATGAATTAGAGAAAATATTTTATATATATTCAGTACAAAAACACATTTTCTCTACTTGATCCGTTCAATATACACTAAGTATACTAGCACAAGAGGTTGGAGTAAAACTACTACCATAATCAAGACAAATTATACTATAATCTTGTGCTACAATCATTAAGATATTTTGTCAAATAATATCTTCGATTGTGAACATAGTTTATTAATTATGTAAACCGACAATTTAATCTTGTGTGCATGAGCTAAGACTCCATACACTAAATTGTCTACTACATAACTAAAAGGACACACATGTAATAAATGATCTATTTAAAAATGTACTTTATTGAATTGAATAAATTAAATAAACAATTGTTCCCTAAAAAACTAAATAAAATGCTATGTCTAAACCGCATGGTTAATAGTATATCCCAACACAAATACCTAGGAAGCGGTATAAATCACAGAAAACTGTAAGAAATTATGAACAGATTTTGACAAAACGAGTGGATTGTAATTTTTAAGCAAATTGCATGCTTCTACTTCAACCAATACACACAGAAACACACACTATACTAGTGAAAACGGATATCACAACCCAAACATGTATTTACGTAATTCTGGTTCCAATGTGGTTAAAGATGAAATTGAAAAAATTACTGAGGAAATCGGAGACAATGAGTGGATGTATAGTTAGTAATGAAAAAGCATGCATTCACTTTAATACACGCACATTCTTTCTCTACCGCTGAAAACAAATCTCACAACCAAAACATGTATCAACTGTAATTGTAATATAGTAACGATTAAAGCACTTCAAGTCACAAAAATCAGAGAAATTACAGACGAATTTGAGATAACTAGTGGATGTGTAGTAGAAAATTGATGAATTGAAATGCATTTTCGGAGTTACCTCAGCAACGGATTCAGTGAAATGAGAGAACTACCAATCGATTTATCCGGCGATGATTCAGGAACTACATATTCGAACACAGAAGATTCCTTCGGCGATGATTCAGGAACTGCAAATTTGAACGCAGAACAAGCTCCTCCACATAAGGAAACAACAAATATATGAAGGTTATGCTAAGCTCGAGAGAAATTAGTTTAAGGGTTTGTAGCAAAATAGATAATATAAATTGAGAGGATTTTTAGCTTGATTGGAGATGGCTTTTGATCGGCGATTTTTTGAGCTCCATCAATGGCGTTTGAAGATGAATCTCTCTCATTGCTCTCTGCGTGTGTGTTTTTCTTCTTCTTTTTGTGCTGTGTTATTGTTGGCGCCAATGCTTTGAGCTTTGGATTTTGAAATGAGGTAAAAAGTTTCCTTAATATATAAAAGATATTGTAAACAATAAAATTGCGTCAACAAAATAAAATCAAGACCGAAAAATATTGCAACAATTGTAGTATTTGATTTCAAATAGTTTAAGCGTTACAATCTCTATGAATGCTCTAATTCTTCTTTTTAATAGAAAATAAATTCAAGCGCCTTCGAGTTTGATCTTGAATTTATATTGTTGCCAGGAATGATGATCTTGAATTCAACTAGCACGAATTTTCATTTGAACTCGTACTCCTTGAACTTTGATTTGTTCTTCGTTTTTGAGCTTGAACTTGATTTCTTAAACTTGAACTTGATTGAAGCTTGAAACTTATAGAGAAATTTGCGGCGTTTGATCCACGAGCTCTCTCTTGCTTCTTGTTATAACTTGTGATCTCTTTTCTGAGTTATGAAGACTCATATTTATAGTTGTGAGAGGGAAGAGTTATGATAAGAACAAACTCTTTCCGACCAATCAAATTGAAGTATGACAAGACCGCATTTGATTGGCCAGAACATGTCACTGGCACACGTGGCGCGGTTTCATTGGCATTTTAATTTGCTTGGCATGCCTTGTCATTTTGACACATGACATGATCCTGTTGGCTCTTCCGTTTGACTTGGCATCTCACGTCATTTGACACGTGTCACCAAATTGGGCCTGAAGTGATTTAATGGGTTAGTCCAATGAATTTGAACTTATTTATTTAATCCATATTAGACTAACATAATTAATCTAATTATATTAGCCCATAATATTTATTTGGACTAATATAGTCCAAATTATTTTACTGAATTTAAATTTAATAAATTTTGTATGCCTACAAATACCCCTTACTTCAAAATTTAGTTGAGGTGTAAGCTTAATAAACCTCAAGGCGAGGCTTGAAGTACCGATAAATGATCCTCGGATCAACTTACCTCAAAAGAAGTATTTTTGTGGTTCATTTGTATTGCATAAATTATGGCAGCTGCTTAAAATAATTTGACTATGAGACTTAAAAGTCAGTCTATTCCTTAGAAAGGAATAAAGCTAAGCCACGTTGATTAGGCAGATATTGATACCTGAATCAAATGTTACGTGGAAATGCCACTTTTTCCGTAATTTAGAAAAGCACATTTTGAAGTGTAATGTCCACTAACACGTTGCATCTTCATTGCATCCACATGACAACAATCTGTATCCTTTTCAAAGTGTTTTCCTTGTTTAATGGAATTTGGTGTCAACGTTACTTTGGTTAAAGAGACAACCATGCATTATTGATTCCTTTGTTGCAAACAAATTAATGCCGCCGCCTAACAGATCCAAATTCCTTTCGGGGACGGATTATACCGATCCCACATCGAAATTAATACTTTGACAGTTGCCATTCACCCTCTATATAAAGTCGTATGCTCTCCACCCTGAACAACATCAATTTGCAGTATTTGCAAGCTTGTTCAAGCGTTCCTTGGCAGGTAAAAGATTTTTTTTCCACTTTTATTTTCTGTGTTCTCTTTTATTGTCCTTTTTGTAGGTCAAAAGAGAAGGGTAAATTCTTATTCAAGGGATGATCCATGCATGAAGAAGGTGGTCTTAGAGTGTGAAGAGATGAGTATTTATTTTCGTCCGAATATTAGAAAGATTACTCTCAAGGTGGTTCGAATATTGGAGAGATTGTTACTCTCAAAATGTGAAGGAATGGATACTCACCCCGCCTGAATATCGGAGAGATTATCCGAATATCAGAGAGATTACTCTCAAGGTGGCCCGAATATCGGAGAGATTACTCTCATGGTGTGAAGAGATGGATATTCATCATCGCCCGAATATCGGAGAGATTACTCTCAAGGTGACCCGAATATTGGAAAGATTACTCTCATGGTGTGAAGGGATGAATACTCATCCTCGCCCGAATATCAGAGAGATTACTCTAAAAGTAGCCCGAATATCGGAGAGATTACTCTCAGAGTGTGAAGGGATGAATACTCATCCCCGCCCGGATAACAGAGAGATTACTCTCAAGATGGCCCGAACATCAGAGAGATTACTCTCATGGTGTGAAGGTTCATACGGCATATCGAAGTACAAGTCCATGGCAATAAATAGATGGGCAAATCCTCAGCATCATATGGGAGGACAAATCCATAAAAAGGCTAACTTAAGGTGCAAAGGGACTTAAACGTCCACCTTAAGATTGGAAAAATATGGTTCCTTTTATGGACAAACCCACGAAGAGGCCAACTTAAGATGCAAAAGGACTTACATGTCCACCTTAAGATTCGAAAGTTATAGTTTCCTTTAAGGACAAACCCACGAAGAGGCCAACCTAAGGTACAAAAGGACTTAAATGTCTACCTTAAGATTGAAAAATTATGATTTCTTTTAAGGACAAACCCATAAAGAAGCCAACTTAAGGTGCAATGGGACTTAAATGTCCACCTTAAGATTGAAAAATTAGAAAGCTTCAACTCTAAGATTTGGTAGACTTGACGACACCGACATGAACACTTGGCAAACTTTGAAGATTTAGCGGACTTTACAGACTTCAACTTGAAGAGTGGTGGACTTTTAAACTTCAACTTGAAAAATTAGCAGACTTGAAGACTTCAACTTAAAGACTTGGATGGCTTAAATATTTCAACTTGAAGACCGGCAAACTTGAGGACTTCAACTTAAAGACTGACAGACTTGAAGACTTGGAGGGCTTAAATATTTCAACTTGAAGAGCGGCGAACTTGAAGAACGACTAACTTAAAGATTTGGTGAACATGGAGACATTGTGAATCCCCGGACTTCAGTGCAAATACTTAGTAGCCTCCTAAAAGACTATAAGTGCCCCATTGAAGACATTGGCTTAACATGGAGGCTTGCCCCTTCTAAGTCATATGAGATCCAAGATTCAACAAAAAAATGATATTTCAGCCCGATTTTCAAGTGCTGGTTGAATGAATTACTTCCATCATACTTCATTTGGACGACGATTGGGGAAAAATGTATCTTTTGAACTTATGCGATTGAACTTAGAATGAAACTCTAAGCTGCCCACGTACCTCAGTGAAGAGGATCAAGTCATGCCAGAGTTCAAAATGGGTGAGTTGTTTTTATGTCCTAACTTTTGCCTAGGCTGCCTCTTTCGAGGTTTTCAACCTAGCAAACTTTTTTTTGGTGGGTCGTACACAGTTTAGACTCATGCGGGCCAGGAGTTACATGCAATTTATGCTATTGCATTAAGAAGCGTAGAGACTCACAATTTTAGCTCGCATTTTGAGGAGACTTACAACTTGGAGATTTTGCTCAAATTTGAAGAGCTTCATGACATACAGTTTAGGCTCATGCATCCAGGAGCGCTGTAATTTGAAGATTTAGCTTATAATTCGAAATGCTTCACAACTTGAAGACTTGCTCAATTTTGAAGAGCTTTGCAACTTGAAGTTCCACTCGAATTTGAAGAGCTTCGTGACTTAAAGATTTAGCTCAAAGTTGAAGAGCTTTGCAACTTAAACAATTTGCTCAAATTTGAAGAGCTTTACAACTTGAAGATTTTACTCGAATCTGAAGAGATTTACATCTTAAAGTTGGCTCGAATTTGAAAAACTCTGTGATTTGAAGTCCTTGCTCGACTTTGAAGAGCTTTCGACTTGAGTCTTTGCTCGTATTTGAAGAGCCTTGTGAGTTGAAGACTTTGTTTGAATTTGAAGAGCTTTATGTCTTGAAGAATTAGTTCGAATTTTGGGAGCTTCGTGATATACAATATGGGTTCATGTGCTAAGAAGCATTATAACTTGCATTTTAGGCTCGTGCGTTGAGGAGCATTACAACTTGTAGTTTAGGCTCGTGCATTGAGGAGCATTACAACTTGCAGTTTAGTCTCGTGCATTGAGGAGCATTACGACTTGCAGTTTACGCTCGTGCGTTGAGGAGCATTACGACTTGCATTTTAGGCTCGTGCATTGAGGAGTATTACGACTTGCAGTTTGGGCTCGTACGTTGAGGAGCATAATGACATGCATAGACTCTTTGGTTTCATTCTCAAATGAAAACGCGCCCCCATCCTCGCCTTCTTGTTCTTCTTATTCGTCGTAAGGCTCAAAGATAGGTAGCTCTTGGTATCCACTTGCGTAGTTCCATATCATGAGCACGAGTTGCTAGTTTCTTCAAATGTTTTGGGCTTTATGCCTTGTAAGATATAGCGAATACCCCAACGCATGCCTTGAATGCACATTTCGATGCTATAAGTTTCGCTAAGGAGATCTTTGCAATTAAGGATTAAGCTTCTCTATCAGTTGATGAAGTCAATAACTGGCTCATCCGTCCGTTGATGAGAGTTTGTAAGTTAGATCATACTTACAATGCGTCTTGTTCTATAGAAACGATTGAGGAACTCTTGCTCTAACTGATCCCAACTATCAATAGAACCAAATTCGACATCTGTGTACCACTCGAATGCATTACCTTTAAGAGATAGAACAAACTGTTTGACAAGATAATCGCCATACGTTCCAGCATTGTTGAAAGTTTCAACAAAGTGAGCTACATATTGTCTCAGATTTCCCTTGCCGTCGAATTGTTGCAACTTAGGAGGTTGATAACCAACATGCATCTTCAAGTTATCAATTCTTTGCGTATACGGCTTTGCATATGTGAGAGATAATTTGGACAACTCATGCTTATCTTTGATAGCCTCCATGATGAAGTCCTTTAGTTTCTCAACGGGAATCAGACCTTCAGCGAAGACTTGCATCTCCTTGGTTGTTGTTGTTTGCTTTTCGGAAGAGTCTCCTTTTTCTTGTGTCTTTTGAATATGTAAAGGTGCTTGTGTAAATTATCCTTCTACTGTGCTATATAACTTATTTGTTAACTTGGAAAGTTTAGCATTTTGATCTTGCACGCGCTTTGACAAGCATTCAACTGCTTTCGTCAAACTTTCAAGTTGTTCTTCTATGGTAGAAGCTTCAATAACTATTTTTTGCATGATCATCGTAGAGGAAGAAGGGTGATATGAATCATTATTGGGATAGAGATTAGATGTCGTATTAATGGATACTAGAGTAGATCTAGCGTTCAAGTCATCATCACCGGCTTGAATGAAAGATTGTTTGGACTTAGATGAACTAAGTTGGGCAAGAATCTTTTCGATCCTTTCATCAACGTCGTTCCCTTTTTGGGTCATGCTTGTAGTAGATCTTTCTCCTTTAGAGGATGAAGATCCGAAAATAGAGGTTGATACAGACGTCACTTGGAGTGTTTGTTGTCCTAAAGAGCTTGGTTTGCTCCTTGTAACTGGCCCAAAGCTTTCAAAGGTAATATCGAGGATGCTTTCCACATCAGCAAAGAACCTGGAATTAGCAGCATTGGCGGAAGTTGATCTGGAGGTGATTTTCTTTGAACCCATTTCGATATTTTTGAGCTTTGGTGATTGAAAAGTTGAGATAAGAGGTAGAGATTGTCCCACTAGGCGTGCCAGAATTTGTAAACAATACAATTGTGCCAAGAAAATAAAATCAAGACCGAAAAATATTGCAACAATTGTAGTATTTAATTTCAAATATTTGAGCATTACAATCTCTATGAATACTCTGATTCTTCTTTCCAATAGAAAATAAATTCAAGGGCCTTCGAGCTTGATCTTGAATCTATATTGTTGCCACGAATAATGATCTTGAATTCAACTAGCACGAACTTTGATTTGAACTCGTACTCCTTGAACCTTGATTTGTTCTTCGTTCTTGAGCTTGAACTTGATTTCTTGAAGCTTGAAACTTGTAGAGAAATTTTTGGCATTTAATCCACAAGTTCTCTCTTGCTTCTTGTTATAACTTCTGGATTTATAGTTATGGGAGGAAAGAGTTAAAATAAGAACAAACTCTTTTCGACCAATCAAATTGAAGTGTGATAAGGCCGCATTTGATTGGTCAGAACATGTCACTGGCGCATGTGGCGCGATTTCATTGGGCTTTTAATTTGTCTTGGCATGCCTTGTCATTTTGACACATGACATGATCATATTGGCTCTTCCGTTTGACTTGGTATACCATGTCATTTGACACGTGGCACCAAATTGGGCCTCTAAAAAGATAACATATTGGGCCTAATGAAGTGATTAAATGGGCTAGCCCAATGAATTTGGACTTATTTATTTAATCCATATTGGACTAACATAATTAATCTAATTATATTAGCCCATAATATTTATTTAGACTAATATAGTCTAAATAATTTTATTGAATTTAAATTCAATAAATTTTGCATGCCTACGGATATAATTGGGTGAAAGAAAATAAAGGATAGAACTAAATTGGATAATTCCCTTTGGTCACAAATATTTTCCTATACTGAAAACTAGGGAAGGGAATAGAAAATAATTTAAGGAGTAAAATAAAAGGAAACGAAATTATGAGCAACGAATTTTGTGGAAGAATAGTTGGTTTACAAACAATGGGAGTGAAAAAGTTCGGACAAATAAGGAGTAAAATAATGGGGAGGCTAATTGTTAGCCCCTTGACAAGTTCCCTCGGCAGATGTGGGTTGTGGCAAGGATTTTGATGATGGCCTTAGCACACAACCTGAAATATTAGGGTAACATTATGACGGACAACTCAGTATGACAGACTAAGCAGGGTTGACAAACGCACCTTGACAGAGGCAAGGCCATTTCACATGAACGTGTGGGTTGGCATGACAATGGTAATGCAAAGCTATGTCAAGGCAAGGGCCAAGACATGGTAGGCAAAGGCAAGACATGAGCAAGGCAAGGCAAGACAAGGCCATGGCATGGCAAATGCAAGGCAGTGGCATGTGCACAAAGGCATACAAGTGGCTGGCAAGGCTTGTGGTCAGCTTAGCACAACTGATGGATGTCAAGGCAGGCTCCAAGACTTGGCACAGGCGCAAGTGTGCAGTGCACATGGGGCAGTGAGGCAGTTATTTTTCTCAAAACTAACTTGTAGCCATGATTGGCATGTTTTGTAGCATGTCTTTTTGATTGGTTCAAATTTGCCCAATAGTTGGAGCTTATCAACTGCTTTGTTTAGATGTTGTCAAGTGTAATTGGGCAGGCTGCACTATAAAAACGTGCATGTGGTCAGTCTCAAAGCCAGAACTTAATCTTATGGCTCTTTGTTTATGCCAAAAACGTCCAAGTGTTATTACTAAGGATAGGAAATCTTTCTAAGGCAGGGAACTAGGGAGTTCTTTGTTCTTGGACATATGATTGGTCTCTTTATGTTTTTGTATTCACATATTAATATAAGTTGGGAAGAAATTCCTGTAATTTCGTGTGTACCTTTACTTTACTTGCTACCTGAATTTTATTCTAAGTCTCAAATATCCTTAAAATAATTTTAAGTATTGGAAGGCTAAAGTCAAGTGTTAGGCTTGACTACAGCACATAGGTGAACCTTGGGCATACTAAAACTACCCATGTGACATTGGTATCAGAGCCAGGATCATTCGGGGCGAAGACACGACGTTCAATGGTTGAATTTCATAAAAGATGGCCGGTGACAACACATACTTGAGGGAAAAAGTTGTTGCATTAGAGACACTGGTCGAAACTATTGAGGGTGAACAATTTCTGGCTATTATGACTAGTCTCATCTATCTTGAGGCCGAGATGAACAGGCTGAGCTAGGAGTGCACAGATCTAAAAACAGAAAATGTGTTATTGCATCGGGTTGTTGGCAATGAAGATACACTTGTGGAAAGATCGTACCAAGGTCAAAATACCTAAGCCTAAAGAGTTTAATGGTGCAAGGAGTGCGAAGAAACTTGAAAATTTCCTATGGGATTTGGAGAAGTACTTTCAGTCTTCCCATGTGAGAGATGAAGACAAGGTCACCGTTACGACTACGTACT
This sequence comes from Nicotiana otophora, assembly GCA_000715115.1. Taxonomy (NCBI): domain Eukaryota; kingdom Viridiplantae; phylum Streptophyta; class Magnoliopsida; order Solanales; family Solanaceae; genus Nicotiana; species Nicotiana otophora. The sequence goes on along the minus strand of AWOL01S0024720.1, from coordinate 9,804 downwards.
TGGTGGATGATGCTAAGCTTTAGTGGCGGATATGCGTTGCATACAATGTAAGTGCTAATAGGCCTAAACTTAACTCTTGGGAAGGGCTAAATAAAGATTTGAAGGATTAATTCTTTCCTAGCAAGGCGGGCTGGATTGCTAGAGACCGTTTGAAAAAGTTGAGGCAAACTATAACAGTTAAGGATTACGTCAAAGATTTAGTTCTTTGATGCTTTACATAAGCAACATGTCTGAGGAAGATAAATTGCACAACTTCTTGTATAGGTTGCAGTTGTGGGCGCAGATGGAACTCCGAAAGGAGAACATGAAAGACCTTCCTAGTGTCATCGCTGCTGCGGATGCTTTGGGTAGCTCCTGATTAGGACAGGAAAGTTCGATTTTTGTTTCCACTTCATAGTCCAAAATTGGGAACAAGCACAAGGTAAAAGAGTGGAGGAAGAAAAAAAATGATGAAGTGTTGTTAAGGGCAATGGCAATGGAAAGGAAAACCGTTGGACCTTTGACAAACAAGGGACAAACCAACAAGTTTGATGGTTGTTTTATTTGCAAAGGACCACACATGTCGAGATAATGCCTAAAACATGAACGACTTACTACGTTTGCTGATGAAAAGGGTGAAGATGAGCCAAATGAGGAAGAACATGAGCATGAGACTGCATATTTAGGGCCTATGATGGTGCTGAAAAAAGCAAAAACTACTTCATCGAGGACGACAATTTCTTTCGGTAAGGTAGTTTGTTAGCCCCTTGACAAGGTCCCTCGACAGATGTGGGTTGTAGCAAGGATTTTCTTGACAACTCGACATGACGGACTATGAGGGAATGACAAACGCACCTTGACAAAGGCAAGGCGCATTTTACATAGACGTGTGAGTTGGCATGACAATGGCAAGACAAAGCTATGTCAAGGCAGGGGCCAAGACATGAAAAGGAAAGGTAATACATAGGCAGGGCAAAGCAAGACAAGGCCATAGCATGGTATGGCAAAGGCAAGGTAGTGGCATGTGCACAAAGTCATATAAGTGGCTAGCAAGGCTTATGGGAAGCTTGGCACAATGGGTGGATGTCAAGGTAGGCTCCGCACAACGCTAGTCTTAGGCGCAGCTGAGCAAAATAGGCGCAAGTGTGCAGTGCACATGGGGCAGTGAGGCGGTTATTTTGCTCAAAACTAACTTGTAGCCATAATTGGCACGTTTTGTAGCATGTCTTTTTGATTGGTTCAAATTTGCCCAATAGTTGGAGCTTATCAACTGCTTTGTTTAGATGTTGTTAAGTGTAATTGGGCAGGCTGCACTATAAAAACGTGCATGTGGTCAGTCTCAAAGCCAGAACTTAGTCTTATGGCTCTTTGTTTATGCCAAAAACGTCCAAGTATTATTACTAAGGGTAGAAAATCTTTCTAAGGCAGGGAACTAGGGAGTTCTTTGTTCTTGGCCATATGATTGGCTTCTTTATGTTCTTGTATTCATATATTAATGCAAGTTGGGAAGAAGTTTCTGTAATTTTGTGTGTACCTTTACTTTATTTGCTACCTAAATTTTATTCTAAGTTCCAAACCCCTAAAATAATTCTAAGTATTGGAAGGCTGAAGTCAAGTGTTGGGCTTGATTGCTACACCGATGTGAACCTCAAAACTCACCCCTGTGATATTAATCTACTACTATGTTTGACTAAGAGAAAATTTGAGAGAGAGAAAAAGAGAAAATTAGAGGGGAAAGAAAAGTTAAAACTATTTCTTAAACGAGTAAAGAATTCTTTTTATGTTTCTGTCACGTCCCAAACTACACCTTAGACATGACTGGCACCAGCTAACACTACCCACCGGGCGAATCATCCTTTCATACCCTGGCCAATATTTTGCAGCATTTGATTAATTAAATGAGTATCCAAATAATCTGATAATTAATTACGAATAATTAATATCTCGAAATATTAAACTGTAACTCTAGCCCAAATCTCACACTAGACCATGGATCATCTAAGAGAATTACAAAAGACATCATATGAATAAAATTTAAACACTCTTTTGGCAACCTCCACGGACAATGCGTGTCACGACCCAAACCGTAGAGCTGCGACAAGCACCCGATGCCTAACTCAATCGAGTACCAACGTAACATATCATTCTTATCATACTATCATGGGTAAATAAACTAGAAAGGCCGTCATGAGATAACTAGAATAAAACATAAGGGAATACTAGACATAGGACAACCCAACATGATATAGAAACTTATACAAGTGACATATGAGCATATAAGGCCGACATAATCATTTGTATACTCAAGACATGGGCTGATATGGCCATACAAGTATTCATATACATGTCATCTACCTACAAGCCTCTAAGAGTACATAAATATCATAAAGGTTGGGAGAGGGCCCCATCATACCAATCAATACATATTCAAATCATACTAACCAAATAGGCAACTTCGGAGCAAGTGGAGTGTACAAACACTTCTGCTGAGCTGATAGCCTACTAGGAGAACTCTCAACCTGTCTATCGGAACCTGTGGGTATGAAACGCAGCATCCCCGGGCAAAAGAGACGTCAGTACAAATAAAGTACCGAGTATGTAAGGCATGAAAGTAGTATATAAAAGACATGAAAGAAACATGGAGTAAAGAACTCAACCTAAAATTCTGAATAGCTCTTTAAATCATGAAAAATTTATAATGTCATGCATGTGCGTATAAATGTCATAACATGCATAGGTATATGCGTACATAACATCATCAAGCCTCTGAGGGCATCCCATCATATCATCTCAGCCACTGTGGGCGAAATCATCAACGTATACCAGCTGATCAGGTGGTGGTGCGTATATATCTTTTCCCATATCCCGTATACATATAATATACGCATATATAACGCCATCTGGTCATGGGTCAATGTACATGTATGAATGAATGAAGTGCATAATAAATACGTTAATAAGATCAATATACCTTTCGGATAAACTTTATCAACTATGTATTTTGATGAGACCCATGAACAGAAGATATAATAATAACTCACATGGGGAATCAAGAACGTAGGCATCTCTAATACTTCTATGAATAGAGTCATTTATGAAAGTTTCGCATTTGCACGTTTCGTTTGTATCATATGGATCATGCCAAAAGGAAAGAATGGATAGCCTTAACATACCTTAACTCTGTTGAGTCTGTAATATCTTTCAAGCAATTCTTCAAACAACTCAACACAATCTACCATTGCATACGGAGATTCAAAATTAGTGTTGATTAAAGGCTAAGTCCGCAACTTAAACTAGTAGCTCATTTATGTAAGTTTGGGCAGCATCTCTCCCGTAACAAGAGCCCCCTCCTATACCATATACCAACAACAATAACCAAAGCAATCCAACAATACATAATTATCAATAACACGAATAATACTATTGTCAACCGCACGAACAATTCTCTTAATCCATAAGAGAAGATAACCAATCCTACAATGAAACATGCGACATTTCCCCAGTTCTTATCATTCCCTCAAGCCTACCATGGTCAAGGTAATACAACAACACAACTAGCAACTACCACAACAAGTTTTACAACCCAAACTATGATACAACGAGCGGCAAGCTCGGCTACAATTATCAAATCAAAACACATATCAATGATGACAACAACTATATATCCAAGTTACTCTAATGATTTCCAACCAGGAAAAGAAAACTTAGAAAATTACCGAATAACTGATACAACAATAGCAACGTCAAAATGCGAGTTTCTGCTATTAATACCATAATTCTCATCCTACAATTTAGCCATGACCTGGAAGAATTTAAATATACCAAGGAGAGGAAAATTCCTACCTTGTTTTCCAAGAAATACTCTTATTCCTCCTTACTTCACATAGAAGAAAGCTCGGATTAACCAACGCGCCAAAACAGAATAACGAGATAGAGGTGATGCGCAAAACCTGTATACTGTCTTTGAGAAAGATTACACTCTTCTTCTAACTTACTTTGCTTTGAAGCTGATTTGCAATCATCCGGAGTAAACCGACGTAGGCATAATCTCTATGTCGTTCTATATTTTTCTTCCATGCAAGGACATATATTTACTTCCACACGTTGTAGCTCATATTTCTCAAGGGGACCTTTTTCTAAACTATGTTGAGAGGAGGCAAGATATTTATTTCTTCCACACTTGCTAAAACATTGCTGATAATATACATAGATTTTCAAGACATAAGTTTATCCATCAAACAGTAAATATAATAGTTGTAGTTAGTGGACAATGGGGTCCACCCCTATTTGCCATCACTTTTGAATTTGATCCTAATCTTATATAACTTTTCTTTGTTGAAGTTCATGTCACTTTAGAGGTGTAAGTATCTTATTTTATGAATTCAAGAAGTCTTTTTATTAATGGGTGTGAGCCCCACACTTTGATGACTTTGGCCACAAGTCCTCTAATGTGTCACCAAATTACATGACTTAAGAGTCATTAATTTGGCCAAAACTTGCTGCTACGTTAGGAGCCTATCAAGTTTATCCAAAATAATTTACCATTTTCCTTAATCAACTTATTAATCCCCCACTAATCTAATAATTAACTAATTACCCACATAATTAAGAATTATCCTAAATTACTTAAAATACTAATCACTTTTAACATACTTTATACTCCTTACTACCATGGTCATGTGGTACCTTGTATGGCACAAGTTCATAAATACGGGGTATTATAGCTTGGACCGTATTTTATCCCCAAATTGTCAAACTTCGACGAAAACTCACTTTTTTGGATTCGCTTACTCTCTCACATTCACGAATTTACTTATCACTTGTGTGAAGTGGCATAATACTTATAATCTCCAAATAATCTTGTACTTGAACTGAGGTCAATTATCTTACGACAATTTCAACGTACAATACAACAGGGTGTAACATCGACGTAATACTACGGGGTGTAACATCATTCCCCCCTTTGGAACATTCGTCCTCGAATGTTGACTATTGCGCTTATCAGTCTCATAACTGAATATCTCTTATGAATAGTTTTAACACTGTCCTTCCCTTCTAGGCAACTGTTCTGTGAATAAATCCAAAGGTCAGGGCATTCCCCCCTTTAGGCCTCTTTCTCATACCATGACTTGTGGTCGGAATTCTTTCAATCTCGTAACTATTTCTACCTTCTATCATGCAGATTGTACGACTCTTACCTTGTATGTGCGCCTATGCGACTCTTCTCTCCTCTTTCCTCCAGCTTTTAGCCAATCTCTAGGCCTCACTTTTTGAAAGTATACAAAGTTATGACAAGTTGTCCCCCTGGGCGTCATTAGCTTTACTACATCTAAGTAGGCCATACTATACTATAACTCTTACTTCGATTTATCGTTACTATGGTATGCTACCAAACTCCAGCTTACTCTCGTTGCTTATCCTATATGCATAAAGCTAAGTCTTTTAACGCTTTTTCATTACTGTTCATCTTAAGACTGATGGCCTAATCTCATCTCATACTTTGTAACTTTTATCTATCCATTGTTGATTCACCTCAATGTTGATCTATAATATACCACTGATAACTTGAAACTTCTTATGTAATACCTTTCCACTAGGGCTTACGTTGCATCGAGGAATATTTAAAGTGATTTTTCCTGATTCACTTAGGGGCAATATTGTACTTCAATAATCGTATGTTATAGCATCTCAATGTGATTCACCTTACGTCGGTATTTTAATCCTGTACAATTCATAAAATCCTCTTCAAATCATTACTCAATCGAAGGTCCAAACGTCGTCCTCTTATCTAACATAGTTACACCCTTATTCTACTACCAGGTAGCATTCCATCTCTTCTAAATGCTACTAGTTTTAGACTTCTTTGCATTCAATAAGGTCATACTGGGCTTTCTATAACTTACGAAAACCATCAACTCTCTTGTTTTGATGGGCTTAATCTTGAGGCCTTACCTATTATTGTCACCTTCTCACTCATCTTTACTTATCCTTACTCCTATCTACCTAAACCCTTGTCGCTCTACGATACTTTAGCTTGCGACCTACACAAATCTATTCATACTACTCGTAACTTTCCTTTAACTTGCTAGCACCATGGATTTCCTTTCATTCCTTCTCAGCTACCTTTAAATGTGAGCAATTACTTTTCATGGTCGTTCTTCCACTTATTGCATGAATACATGGCTTATCTCATTGCCTACGAATACTGAAATGTCTTATAACTCATATGATCTCAAATATCATCATTTGATTTTTTTCCCCCATTCATTAGCCACGATAGGTGCCACTTTCTTATGGAGTGCATACAATATTGTTGTGAGACTGTTGTTACAAGACCATTTCTTCCTTATGTCACTATGCTTAAGTTGAAGTCTTCTTCCTTATTCTCTCAACTAGTCTTTCTTTGTAGTACTTAAGAGAGACCCTTTGACTCCTGTAAAGATGCGAGCTTATCACATCGTATACCTGAAAGAATTTTGTTTTTGACATTCTTACTCACATATAATTATCCTTAATTACTTACCTCTGTGCCCTTGTGCTCGTAAGGTTAATTCTGAATTGAAATTTTTGACTATACAACCCCAACTCCTATCTGAATATTTCTCAAGGATTACGATGTCATCATATTTACGAGACTGAATTCCCTATGTTGGGTTTCACTTTGTTTATCTTGCACAACCTGCTGATTTATCTATATCCTCTTGTTTAGCCATGGCTAGGCTCTTCCTGAATTAACTATTAACTACATATTAGTCCATTCTCATATCTATATTCTGCGTAATCTCTCTTGGGTTATATCTTTTGTCTTAACTTATCCCGTACACTGGCTCCTTATGTATCCAGTGTTCATTTGCACTTATTTATCAATAACATCTAGTGATGAAACCCTTACCGCCTCTCCTAGTCGTCATGCTTAAATAATGTTCTGGAATCGTATCATATCCATAGGATCTGAATAAATGCAATCTCATTCCTTTCACCTTTCTAACACATTCTTTCTTTACTATTCTATAGTTACCTTAACCACATAACTCCGACTTAATACCATATTCCCCCTTTAGGGGAGTACTAACATTTATTTCTATGAAGATTTACCTATAAATGTTTTACCTCTTCATATTTGGCGTCTTTTCACATCTTCACGAACTCTTACTTGCCTTGTGGTAACCCTTCTGTACCAAGGATAATTTAATTTCTTATACACAAAGGTGACACCTAGTGTAACTGGCACACTTAGTCCCTTAAGCTTAACTCTGCTCACATTGCTTGTTTTAGGGAAACGTCTTCCTGAATGACCTTTAAAATTTATTCTTTTGTTGTCCATTTAATTATCGCCCGGAACGCGATCTCTGAAATTCTCATGATATCAACTATTATCAAATCCTTCGGTCCCGAATTCATGTTCAGTTTATCTTATTCACTAGCCCATACTAATTTCTATTACTCCGGGGGTTTAACCTTTCCTTCTGGTAATCACGTATGAGTCACCAACTCATTTCTCGAAATGGGGACATGACTTTATGGCTTATACTCTTTTATTGTCTCAAGGCATATAACTTCTTGTCTTTTCCTTCACTTGACTATAGAATCTGTAGTCCTGTCATATTTTGATTTACCGTTATCATCCATTTATCACATCTTACTCATAATGCTTCATTTACTTTTTTCTTATTCTCCTGCTAATATTTCTGTATATCACCTTATTATGAAAACTTCTTCAAAACATTCTTTCACTTTTAGCCCCCCTTGATTCAACTCACTGGCTCTTCGGGTCGCCTAACACTCTCTCTTTACTAGGAACGAGAGACATACAAAGGTAAATATTTATCCCTTCTAGGATTCCAATACCAATCTTCTGAAATTTATGAACATTCTAGTATTCATATCTGATTGTACTATTCTAGAGTACACTATCTGGGTGTCTCACAAGGAGAACCATTACCATGTTTGTAATATCCCTCGGATATGTGATCTAATGATAACAATCCATCCATAATTTTAGGTTACTCTAACCTCAGTTGGATGCAGATATCCCATCCTTTTCTTAAATTATATCTGTTAGCTCCCACAGGGCATAACTGAAATGGGTGTTGCCAAGTGAATATATCTTTGTTACTGTTGAAAGTAACTCAAAATGCTTATATTTCTTTGCTTGAATTGTAAATACAGATAATGTTCACTAACTGGGTACCTCGTATCCTTCTTCACCTAGCTTCTTTTACTTGTTGAAACTTGTATCTACCTTCTGATTCTCTCGTTGGTTTTTACCATAGGGGTAGATAAATATTCATGTCTTAGGGCTCCTTATCAAGAGGCTCACACGTCGTAGTACACACATATCGACTGAAGGCCTTACATTTACTCATCATAAGTATGACGCAAAATCGGGTTCCTCTGACTCAACTCTTCCACAGCCACATTCAATCTCTTACCAACTGTCTTTCTGGATGTAGATGTAGTTATATAACGAATAAAATATAATTTAGGAATTTGAATTTCTTACAGCTGAGTTCTACCATATGATCTAGAGTAAGAAGAAAGAGTGACAGTCCTAAATGCCTTGTAGCCTCCTGCTTATAAGTATGGTGCACAACACACCCATAAATAAGACTCTACTAGACACGGCTTGTAAACTCCCTAGGATAGAACTTCTCTGATACCACTTCTGTCACGACCCAAACCATAGGGCCGCGATGGGCACCCGATGCCTAACTAAACCGAGTGCCAACATAACGTATCATTCTTATCATACTATCATGGGTAAATGAACCAGAAAGGCCATCGTGAAATAACTAGAATACAATATAAGGGAATACTAGACATAGGACGACCCAACATGATATATAAACTTATACAAGTGACATACGAGCCTATAAGGCCGACATAATTATTTGTATACTCAAGACATATGCCGATAAGGCCATACAAGTATCCATATACATGTCACCTGTCTATAAGCCTCTAAGAGTACATAAATATCATAAAGGTCAGGACAGGGCCCCATCATACCAATCAATACATATTCAAATCATACTAACCAAATAGGCAACTCCGGAGCAAGTGGAGTGCACAAACACATTCTGCTGAGCTGATAGCATACTAGGAGAACTCTCAACCTGTCTATCAGGACATGCTGGCATGAAACGCAGCATCCCCAGGCAAAAGGGACGTTAGTAAAAATAAAGTACCGAGTATGTAAGGCATGAAAGTAGTATATAAAAGACATGAAAGAACACATGGAGTAAAGAACTCAACCTGAAATTCTGAATAGCTCTTTAAATCATAAAAGATTTATAATGTCATGCATGTGCATATAAATGTCATACCATGCATAGGTATATGCGTACATAACATCATCAAGCCTCTGAGGGCATCCCATCGTATCATCTCAGCCACTGTGGGCGAAATCATCAATGTATACCAGCTGATCAGGTGGTGGTGCGTATATATCTTTTCCCATATCCCGTATACATATAATATACGCATATATAACGCCATCTGGTCATGGGTCAATGTACATGTATAAATGAATGAAATGCATAAGAAATACGTTAATAAGATCAATATACCTTTCGGATAAACTTTATCAACTACGTATTTTGATGAGACCCATGAACAGAAGATATAATAATAATTCACATGGGGAATCAAGAACGTAGGCATCTCTAATACTTCTATGAATAGAGTCATTTATGAAAGTTTCGCATTTGCACGTTTTGTTTGTATCATATGGATCATGCCAAAAGGAAAGAATGGATAGCCTTAACATACCTTAACTCTGTTGAGTCTGTAATATCTTCCAAGCAATTCTTCAAACAACTCAAC
>AWOL01S0024717.1:52979-63317 GCA_000715115.1 Nicotiana otophora | reverse complement strand
CCATGATTGGCTTGTTATAGCGCTTGGGTTGAAGGAGCCCCTCCGGAGTCTGTACACACACCTAGTGAGCGCATGTGCCTACTGAGTGCGAGTGCTGAGTGCGAGTGCCGAGTGATTGAGAGGAATGGGTGACTGTGAGAAATGAGTGACTGTGAGGTTGGAGTGAATGGGAGGACTAAGTGACTGTTACTCTGAGAGGATGCATTGATTTCATTATTGTTGCATTTCAGCAGTCATATATCACTGTTTTGAAAATTTCTAAACGGCTTATCTTCTGTTTCAGTTGAAGTTGATATGAAATTACTGTGGAATTTCAAATGTTGAATATGAGAGCATGCCTACCCTTTTTGTGTTAAAAACTACTGTATTTGGACTTAGTTGTGAAGTTCGTCACTACTCTCAGTTCTTATTTATTATTGTTACTTACTGAGTTGGTTGTACTCATACTACACCCTGCAATTCGTGTGCAGATCCAGGCGATCCCAGACAGAGTGAGTGTTGATTCTTTCGCACAGTTGATTTTTCGGAGATTCAGAGGTAGATGCCGTGTTTCGCAGACCTTGTCTCTCCTTCCCTATCTCTTTGTTTACTGTATTTGGTCTCAGACTATTATAGACCGTATTTTTNCCAAACTTGTAATGTATAGATGCTCATGCAATCAGTGACACCGGATTTTTGGGAGTGTATTTATATCCAATATTTGTGAGATTTTCTCTTAAACTTAAATTATTATGTTTTCCGTATTTAAAAAGGAATCGTGGGTTATTGATGTTGTCGACTTGTCTAGTATTAAGATATGCGTTATCACGATGGTTATGATTTTGGGTCGTGACATAACTCTATCTAGGATACTCGACCTCGACCTTGATCTACGACGACTTCTCGACCTTGATCCTTGCTGACTCTTCGACCGCGGCCTTCATTATTTCTGGAACCACTTCGACCTTGGGCAGGTCTGCATTGAAGTCGTATTGGTGACACTTGGCAGTCTGTGAATGCCTCCTTAATATTAACATGATTTGATTATATTAGAGATAATTTTTGACTCATACAATCAACACAACAATATAGAACAGAAATACAACAGTGAAATCATGGAGATGAAGTAGTAACAACAGCTAAATAGTAATAATAACAGAAGCAAAAGCAATAACATGTAGCAATAGTAATCTAATAACAATACAAAACTAGACCAACACTAAAACTACTGGCAGGAAAAAGAAAGGATACTTGTACAATTAAGTAGCTAAAAGTTATTTGTTGCATTATAAAGCAAAATCATATTTTACACCACTTTCTTTTTCTATTTTTAATAAAATTCTCATGTGAGTTAATTTGGGCTATTACCACAGCCCAAGTTGAAGGACCGTACATGTGTGTTTTTTAAACCCCTCCTAAATTAGGAAAAACTATAGTGCTTTCGCACTTTTCTTCCAGTGTGAGTCGAACCCAGGACCTAACGGCCGAGGGTGAAGGTACTTTTACCGACTAAATAAGCCTCACTTGTCGATTGTACGTGCTACATCTCGCAACTGGTGGGTTGCAGTAGTTACCAAAATTTACAAACCCACACTCTTAATCATTGTTTGAAGAGGTGCGGCGCTAAACCTGAAGTCAAACGAAAAAAAGAAAAAAAAAAAGGTAGAATACATCGACAGGATCCTTTAAAGTTGTCCTCACTTTTCACTTAGACACTATTTCTTAAGTTTGTTCTATTTGAATACTTTAACCAAGTCTTTTTTGTGTCATTTAGACACAAAATTCGTAGGCAGCCAAACACAAATGATGCGTGTAATCCACACGCTAGAGTGATGAATAAAACGAGTACACGTGGATTTAAAATTTTAAAATTAAAACAATCTGAAAATAAAATAAAATATAAAAACAAGAACCCACCCCACCCATCGTCATCTTCCCCAACGGACTAATCCTCAGCCATGTTTCCTCTCTGAAATTGTCACCAGCTTCCACCTTGAGCAAATTCGACTCCATAAAAATTCTTTCCCATGTCATTCCCCGCTTGCAAAAGCCCAAATCATTTAATCGTCTCAAATGCCATGAATCTCCCAAAAAATAATTCCGGCGAACTTGACATACATCCATGCAGGCTCCACACCCATTATGGGCCAAATGTTGCCATAAGTTGACCAATTAGTGATCTATTAAGGAACTAAGTTTTGATTTAATTTTTTCCCTGTGAAACAATGTGGTTTTGGGGAAGAAAGTCACACAGGCATGCAAAAAATGAGGGACGAGTTGATCGAGAATCCGGCCGAAGAAAAGAGAAGTATGTGGAGTTTGGTGCGCCCAGATCATGTGGAGAAGAAAAGAGAAGTTGACTGGAAATTTTTTCCCTTTAAATATTCAGTGTATTTTTTGTGATCTATCTGAAATGAAAATCTAAGCTTTCTATTTTCCTGTAAATTCTTGCTTTCTTCTACGATGCCAACGTGGGAATCGTTTCAATAATTTCTATTAGAGATTTGGCACTTGTTAGATTTGGCAACTAAGCACAATTGACCTTTAATTAAATTAAATGTGAGAATTTGATCCCTATAAATGACACAAGTACTGAAAGCAAAATAAGGGCACTAATCCAAGGACCAAAGTCACTATTTCCCCAACAGTAAAAACATAAGATTAGATTAGCAACTATCTTTACATTACATATATATATATATATATATATATATATATACAAAACTGACAAGAACAGGATTCTCTTTATTACAACTGTTGATTAGACACCCACAACTTTGAAGATATAATAATACACAGACCTAATTCACATTAGAAACTTAAGACTCCCAAAATATCCAACACATCCAAAACATAGAAAACAAAGATCACATACAAAACACTTCAAAATTATTCACCATACACACATAACATCACAAAAGAACTAAAACTCTATAATATCTTTTAACCAGAGATGTCAATAGCTTTCACTTCAGATTTCTTCTCTTCTTCTTTTGGTACAGTTACAGTGAGTACTCCATTTTCCATAGCAGCTTTAATTTCCTCCATTTTCGCATTTTCTGGCAGCCTAAACCTTCTCATAAACTTGCCACTGCTTCTTTCCATACGATGCCACGTGTCGTTCTTCTCCTCTAGCTCTCTGCTTCTTTCTCCACTTATCTGTAATACTCTTCCTTCTTCTACTTCAACTTTCACTTCCTCTTTCTTAATCCCTGCAACGTTACAGAAGTAACCAATTCTTCATTAAAATATTGCAAAAGTAACCAATTTTACATTAACACGTCTAAGTATAACCGGATCAATATAGTTCAGGGCAAATACCCATATAACCATTCTCAGGAATGTTATTTAAAAAATATTCAGTATTTATTTTTATCCTGAACTTTTAAACTATAAAAACTAACTTCATGATAATTCAGGACAAATTTTGTCCTAAAAAATTGAACTGAATGATTTAAATTCAGGACGCACTGCTACTTTTTAAATAACAGCCCATTAAAGTAGCTACTTAGTGTAATTTCTACATATAGTTCATGCATAGACTTAAGTCCAAATAAAACCCGAAATGACCCACGGTTCTATTTGATCAAAACGGCGAAAGTACGCACATAATCATTTTTGGGACTCCGGAAATAACTTCCGAACTTTGTATTCTAAAAATTTAAACCGAAAAACTGAAATTCAAATCTAATTTCTAAATAACAATCCTCTAGAATGGTTACCTAATAATATTTCTATGATCAAAACAGGTTAAACCGACCCGATATAAACAACCCGATTTACATACCTGGAACATCCATTTTGAAGATATGGGAATCTGGGGTTTCTTTCCAATCAATACTTGCATTTGCAAAAGCAGAAGTTTCACGAGCAGAAGATGGAACATTAGCAACAGTGCCTGAAAATGGAAAGCCCTCAAACGGATCAAATATATCAAGTGAAAACGGGTCGAAAATATTGCTCCTTCTACCACCAAAGAAACTTGGAATCATAGCCATCTTTTTTTTTTCTTTCCAAATGGGATTTTGGAAAATTAACAGACTTGAAATTGTGATTTTGATTGTTGTGTTTGATTTAGAAGGTTTCGTGCTATTTATAGCAAGGGGGTCGAGAAAAATAAGTAGAAGAATCAAGAAACTTATCCAGTTCGAGTGTAATCTAGGATGTTCTTACAGTTAATATTTGATAGTAACGGTTGAGGTTTCTACAACATTCGACAGACTTCTTGTGTTTTATTTCGGAAATGCAAAAATATTATTATATCTATCTATGTATTTATCTATTTATATATATTAAAAGCACGAAATCCCTTAGTAAAGTCTCGTTCGCCTTTCACCCTTTAAATATAGATTTCACAATAGATAAAATCGTAATTTAAATTAACTTACTAATATTTAGGATTTTCAAATCCACTTCAATTAATACTTAGCCCAATATTTAGGACTACAATATATAATAAATACTTTAATTTGGATTTTCTCTTCTTTAGGCTATATAACAAATCCTTTAAAGCTTCAAATCTACACGAAGTTTGAAAGCCACAAAACATTTCCATAATTGATACGAAGTAATACTAAAAATTTGTACTTATTTAATTATTATTATTATTATTATTTAAATATTACAACAACAACAACAACAAGAACGACCTATTAAAATTTCATTAGAGGGTCTGGGGAGGGTAGTGTGTACGCAGACCTTACCCCTACCCCAAAGTAGTAGAGAGGCTGTTTCTGTGATGACCCAAAATGTCATCTTTAAATTTAATAATTAATTCTGTGTTCTAAAACCTCAAAAAATACTATTTATCATTCATCGACTTGCGTGCGCAGTTTGTAAAATTTTTCGGAAAGTTTTTATGTGAAAAATGGATTAAAATGTGAATTAGAGCTTTAAAACTCAACTGAGTTGGCTTTGGTCAATATTTTGAGCAAATGGACTCGGATCAGTTTTTTGACAGTTCCAGCAGGTCCGTATCGTGATTTGGGACTTGGGCGTATGCCCGAAATCAAATTTCGAGGTCCCTAGCTCGAGATATGGAATTTTGATGAAAAATTAAAAGTTTATGTTCAAATAGTGACCAGATGTCGAATTGTGTGCAAACAACCCAGGAATAGAATTTTGATGATTCCAGCAGCTACGTATGGTGATTTTGGATTTAGGAGCGTGATCGAAATTTTATTTGGTCTGTAGTGAAATTAGGCTTGAAATGACTAAAATAAGAATTTAAGTTTGGAAGTTTGACCGGGGAGTTGACTTTTTGATATCGGGGTCGAAATCCAGTTCTGAAATTTTCACAACTCCATTATATCATTTATGACTTGTGTGCAAAATTTGAGGTCAATCGGACTTGATTTGATAGGTTTCGACATCGAATTTAGAAGTTGAAAATTCTAAGTTTCATTAAGCTTAAATTGGAGCATGATTCGTGATTTTAGCGTCGTTTTATGTGATTTGAGATTTCAAATAAGTTTGTATGATGTTTTAGAACTTGTTGGTATATTTGGTTGAGGTTCCGAATGCCTCGGGTGAGTTTCGGATGGTTAACGGATCAAAAGTTGGACTTAAAAAGGTGTTGCAATTTTCTTCTGCTGTAACTGCAGAAATCGAGCCCAGGGTCGAAGCCAGGGACGAGGCTCAGGATCGAAGGCCCAGCTCGAGGGCCATGATTGAAGGCTGGATCGAAGCCACGATCGAAGGCATGATCGAATTCCCAGCTCGAGGGCCATGGTCGAAGGTAAGGCTCGAGGGTTAGGGATCGAGGCCCATGATCGAGGGCTATGACCTAGGCCAGGATCGAGGGCCATAAAGATTTAAGCCATGATCGATACCCAGGATCGATGGCTGCCTCGGCAGTTTATAAAACTAGGGATTTCGTCCCCAGTTGTCATTTTTGACGAACTTGAGCTTGAGCAGAAGCGAATTTTGGCAGATTTGCAAGGAGAAACATTTGGGTAAGTGATTCTAACTCGGATTTGGTCAATATACACGAATATATCATTGTTTTCATCATTTAATTAGTGTATTGAGATGGAAATTTGGGAAAATTTTAGGAATCTCATAAAAACGAATTTTTGAGATTTCGGTGTCGATTCGGAGTCGTATTTGAGTGAAACTGGTATGGTTGGACTCGTAATCGAATGGGTTGTCGGGTTTTGTAAGTTTCGCCGAATTTCGAGATATGGGCCCCACAAATAATTTTTAGGTAATTTCGGATTTTATTGAAAAATGTAGTATTTTCTTATGAAATTGATTCCTATAATTTTTGTTTGACTGTATCGAATTAATTATGACTAGATACGAGCCGGAAAATCGAGTAAAAGGCATATTACTTGGTTAAATTGGAGCAAGTCGAGGTAAGTGACTTGTCTAACCTTGTGTGGGGGAAATTTCTCCTAGGATTAATATTAATTGTAATGTGATGAAAGTCGTGTACACGAGGTGACGAGTGTGTACACAAACTAAATGTGAAGGATTGTGTTTTTAAATTGTGTAGATCACCGTTGCGTATTAATTAAATTATTAAATCTTGTTACATTCCCCATCATTGATTTGATTTATATACTTTAAATTTGCTTGACCTTTTTCCTGCTAATTGTTTTACCTGTTTAGTTGGAACTCAGTTTCTTTTATTCTGTGCATTATTTAAAGATTAATTTTCTTTAAAATAAATATTATTAATATAAAGTATTTGATATTTTAAATTTGGTATTGAAGCAACGTATTAAAGATTTTAAAATATTATTTTATTGAATTATTTATTCCTAAATATTTTTGTAAGATTTCGTATTCATTGTGATGGAGCCGTGAGCTCTTTATGGTGGAAATATATTATTGATGATTTATTTCGGCATGAGCCGTGAGCTCTTTATTGTGGAAAGCATTATTGCTGAATTATTTTGGCAAGTTAAATTATTTAAGCACTTGAGGTATAAATTGTGATATTGATACGCATGCGGTGGTATAAGGTCTGGGTATTGAAACGCATGTGGTGAGATAAGGATGGCTTGATACGCGTGGCTAGTAGGGGGAACTACTAGAAGTCATGCGGTGTGATAAGGATGGCTAAAATGCGGGATGCTATTTTGGGAAAAAATATTTTCTTTAAAATAAATTGCGATGGCTCTCGCGGTGAGATAAGGAAATGAGATATTGTGAATTTATTTATGATTTGGGACTGCGAGGCGGTACCTCGGGAGTGCCCTAGTTGATGTTGATTTATGGCCGTAGTTGCCTTTGATTTTGTTGTGATTTTTCTTAAAGTTGAAAAGAAATTTTGTTTTATTCCACGAGGTATTATTTGCCATTATTTGTGTAATTAAATGGTGACCTACTACTTGATTCATTTTCATTGTCATTTTATCTTATTATATTGTGAAATATTTTACCATGCCATTTATTATTATTTTTCAGTATGGCCTCACCTGACATCGTCACTACTCTACCGAGGTTAGGCTTGACACTTATTGGGTACCGCTATGGTGTACTCATACTATGCTTTTGTATAACTTTTTGTGCAGATCCAGTTACACCTTATCAGACCAGTCATTAGTAAACTAGATGTACGAGGAGACTTCGAGGTATATCTGCCAGCGACCGCAGACTCCGGAGTCTCCTTCTATCTTACTATGTTGTCTTCCTTATTTGCTTTAGACTCTGATGTATAGAGACATAGAGAATAAATTCTTAGAAACTTGTGACTTATTTCTACCGGATTTTGGGAGTTGAAATTGTTTGAATTGTAGTTTATTTATTATAAATTTAATTTTTTTTTTCCGCATTGATAGGCTTACCTAGTCTTAGAGATTATGTGCAATCACGACATCATACAGAGGGAATTTGGGGTCGTGACAGTTTCTGAAAGACCTTCGGTTCAAGAAGACAAAAGGAGACAATATCAGTACCACCACAGAGATCATAGGAAAAATAATAACATGAAAAAGAGAAGATATATGCAAAGTAAAAGCGATAGCCAGTAAATATACCCGACACTATGAGAAACGAAAGAAATAAGACACAACATTGCCACTAGCTATCTTAGACAAAAGTTCTACCAAACTAGTCTCACAAAAGTACGTAGTAAGGCAAGACTCAACAATCTCCTAACATACAATCCTAATACTCGACCTCCACAACTTCCTATCATGGGTCATGTCCTCGAAAATAAATATTATTATTATTATTTAAATATTATTGATGATTCGTTTAGAAGCATGCCCCAAAAATTAAACACGAAGTAACAATACACGAAGTAATCCGATTACTCATTAAAAATATTATTGATATGAAGTAATCTCACAATTGATTTGTAACTTTATATTCAATACGCGTACTCAAAAACTATGAAAATTGTAAAAGTACACTTATTTGCCAATTTTCTCAACAAAAAAAAATGAGCCAACAATATTCAAAACATGCATGATCATACAAAGAACAATCAAGTTACATTTTTGCTACATGAAAATAAAAAAAATAAAAAAATAGAAGTTAAAATATGTCATGAACCAAATATATGGTTACATGATTGATTGCGACACGAGAATAAAAATTGATACACCTAAAATACAATATGAAGTTGAAAGATATCAGAATGATCTTAATTCCAATCGACGAAAGAAATATTATTTTTAATGACAAAAGAAATAAGCTAACTGTAATCGAACTAAAAAATTAATAAAAAAATAAATTCATTCACGTGAAAGAATTATTTAACTTCTTATAGAGGTTCACGCGATGATCATTATCCTCTTTTATCTAACACCGCGAGCTATCAAATTCTTTGGTTTCAGAAGTAATAAATCGAGACAGTGAAAACATAGATGTAACACAAACACATCTTTCAACTAATTAATTATGCTATTTTCAAAATATTTTTTCTTCTTTATACAGGGTACATATACAAGGGTACACGCGCATCGCGCGTACACTAAAAATAGTATTATATTAAAAGCACGAAAGCCCTTAGCGAAATGTCGTTCTCCTTTTTCACCTTTTTAAAATAGAGTTCTATTGGACAAAATAGTCATTTTATTATTTCCTAATATTTAGAATTTCAAAATTAACTAATAATTTATACTATCAAACATTTCTTATTTAGATACAATTTCAAGATTTTAAAAACATTTCTTTGTTTGAATACAATTTCAAGATTTTAAAAAGGCATAAGAGCAATATATTTTAACTAGTTTTGACGCTTTTAATAAAGGCATCCGAATTCAATTGCTAAATTAAGTTTTAGTAATTAACTATCATTATTTAATATTTGCTTCCACGATTTCGTACAAGTTTTTGTTAATAGGCCTAATATTTAGGGCTACTTATTCTTTTCTACATAAAAAGGAACCCCTCCAAGCATTAAAAAAGGTAACGAGGTGTTGACCACTTTCATTTTTAACCACTGCTATTTCTTCTAATTTTTTAAATACAAATTAAATTTGACAAATTTTATATAACCCCTTAACTATTTTTTATTTAGTTATCATATATGACTTTTTACGTTCAAGACTCTTTTGTTTAAAACTGCTTTTGCTTTAACAATTTTTGTTTGTCCCATTTATATGAATACGGCTCCCCTCCTGTATAGAATCTCTTCAATTTTATCAGTGCAAGTCTAATTTAATGACATATGTCATTTTTCAAATCTAAAGACCAAGACTAAATCAATCCCTAAGCTATGGTTAAAACAAAATATTCCTAGCCTTTCCTTAAATGTAGAATCCTTTACTTACAGGGATATTTGGATACGGTACCAGCAAAATCAAATCCTTTCATGGATTTTTTATTTTTATAATTTTTCATGAATCAATTCTCCAAATTGTTAAACTTTTTTCTCCCCAAATTTCAAATCCATTCAAATGAGATACTATTTTCATAGGCATCATTAGGGCTGCTTATCGGGCGGATCGAATGGTTATTTACTCTTAACGGTTCGCTTTATCGGTTATCGGTTTTTAACTGTATTAATTCGCTACCCGATAAGATATCGGGCGGATTGATATCGGTTTAGCTATTATCGGGCGCTTTATCGGCCTAATTGAATCTGTATTACAGAGACCTATTTTGGTCCTTCGTGTTACACTGTTACTAGTAAATACCAACAAAAAGTCAGTTTACTTTGCATGTATTCCACCATTTTTCACCGTTACCTTCAATGGGCGTAAAACACAAGCTATTGCTTGTTACTATCTTCTTTTGGCCAACAATCTGGTCCATCTGGTGGCATTAGGATCCCATTTACCTATATATTTATAACATGCAAAGAAGGAGATTGTTGGCATGTTATAGGTTTGAGCAACAACAAAAAATAAAAATTCTTCAATAGTGGATAAGTGGAACTGTGGAAGAGATATTTAATATATA
>AWOL01S0024717.1:0-50864 GCA_000715115.1 Nicotiana otophora | reverse complement strand
ATATATATATATATATATAAAATTCTTAACGGGTTAACGAGTTAATGATTTATCCGATAAGAAAATTGAATAATCCGTCCCAAATCGATAAGCCGTTAATAATAAAATTTCAATCAGTTCCCCATCCGTTAAACCGATAACCCGATACCAATAAGCCATTAAGCCACTTTTGCGGTTTGATTTTCGGTTTCGGTTCGATTTGAACACCCCTAAGCATTATAACTTTTTTATTTTCACAGGGACATTTTCATTTTTGTTCTTCCACCTTGTTTGTTTCTTGGAAACCAAATAAATATTTTTTTTTGGTAGTAGGCAATTGGTTGCATTGATAAAATTTTTTGGTTGAAGTTAATGTGAAGAAGAAATAAATGGTTTAATCTTTTGTTTTTCTTTCATTCTCGCACCAAAGAATCGTTTCCATTGATAAGAAAATATTTTCCCAATCAAAATAAAATTCCCAGCAAGATTTCATATAGTTGATTTCTCTTTCCAATTTTGATGCTAATCTAACAAGAGAATGTAGTTTAATTATGATTTAGTCTAAATAAATTTTGGCCCTTGGATCTGAAAGATGACAGATGTCATTAAATTAGATATGCACCGAAGAAATGGAGAGATATTGTACAGGAGTTGAGCCAAATCCCATTTATATCGAGTTATTTTCTCTATTTAGCGACAGAGACGCAAAAACATAAAAATTAAAGTCGTCCTTCTCATTGTTGGGTTAGAGGCTGATTTTGAAGTTTTTAATTTGGACATAAGATTGAGCAACGCAATCTTGAGGAAATTGGAGATGTACTAAAGTTTCTGAAATACATTGTTGTTGTTGAGTTTTTAATATATAAAATTATGTCTTAGGGAGAAGAATAGATCTTTTAAATTGTTGTGAGAATTGGTAAGTGTTTGCTGTTATCATATGCTTTGGATAGATTTTCTAAGTGTTATGCAGGTTTATCTGAGGTAAATGAATATTATGCACCGGTATTTATATGCAACAATTAACTTTATATGATAAACTAAGTATCAATAACATCCCTCTATATTACCAAAATGACTATTCTTGCAGGATGTCCTTCCCAATATGAAGAATGTGTGGAGCTGCTCAAAAATATGTTTGCATTCAAAGGTTCAAATAATTTTATACAAATATAAAGTTCATTGCTTGCGATATACAAAGTAAAGTAGCTTATAATGCAGTATAGTAAAATTAGGGCTGCAAGAAACTCCAACAATAAAGCAGTGAAATTAACAATATTGATAAGATAGGAATTTTGTGAAATTGCTTTTATTTAATATTTTTCGCACATCGCGCGGGTAAATATACTAGTTGTTTAGAAAAATGGTGATAATAACTAAATTTAGTAAGTTTGTTGCAAGAAGATCAAAATAACATCTCTATTCTTCTTTATATTCAGTTAATGATATTAAGGATATTATAACTGATACATAAGACCTTGAATTGGATATGATTTTTGATAATTTGTCATTATTTTTTATTGAGCGACGGAGTTTTGTTGCTTAGCTACATAATTTATTTGTCGCGATTTTTCTTTTAGTTGACCTGTCTAGAATACGCATTACCTGTACAATCATTTTAATATAAAGTTAAAATAAAAGAAGCGGATACGTGACAAATCATTAAGCTTTTAAAATTATATGAATTGTTTTCATGCTTAGCTAGGTTATCCGTTATTTATTTATTTTAACTAAATAGGATCAATATTTGTCATTTTCAAGAGCATATACTTTTAAAATTTTATTTTATAACTCAAATATACTATTTAATATTATTTATTAAAATTTTAAAAAGTTATACTCATACATATAAGGTACACGCGCATCGCGCGTATCCTAAAATTAGTAATATAAAGTGCCTGTTTTTTTGTTTTTTTTCAAAAATATATAATTAAAATTTATAAATTTCAGAGATCGCTTATCTAAAATTCGGTTGATCGCTTAATAGTTATTACCAGGATTATTTTTTATAAAGTGCGAGATCCTGGTGAAATCATACTTTATCTATGTATTATCTAGAAATCGCGTATGTATTATTAATGACTGCCGAAGTGGCCTCCAGTTGATCGCTTTAGTTATTATCAGGCTAATTTTTTATAAAGTGGTAGATCCTGGTGAAATTATAAATCGTCTATGTGTTATCCAGAAATTCCCCATGAATTATTTATTATCGTCTAAAGGATTTTCGGTTGATCGCTTATTAGTTATTATGAGGATCGATTTTTAATAAAATGGGAGATCTTGGTAAAATCATAGATCGCTAGTGTATCATATAGAAACCGCTCATGTATTATTTATGATCGTCTAAGTGATCTCTGGTTAATCACTTATTAGTTATTATCAAAAAAATAAATTATAAAGTAAGAGATCTTGATGATATCATAAATCACTTATGTATTAACTAGAAATCGCACATGTATTATTTACTATCGTCCAAGTGATCTCCGATTGATCGTGTATCAATTATTACCATGGTTATTTTTTATAAAGTTGGAGATCCTGATAAAATCATTGATCGTTTATGTGTTATGTAGGGATCACATATGTATTATTTATGATCGCCTAAGTGATCTTATTTTGATCTCTTATTCGCTATTACCATGATCATTTTCCTATAAAGTAGAAAATTTTGGTAAAATCATAGATCGCCTATATGTTATTTAAAAATTTTTCATGTATTATTTATAATTGCCTAAGTGATCTCTGGTTGATGGCTTTATGTCACGACCCAAAAATCACACCTGTCGTGATGGCGCTTATCCCGATACTAGGCAAGCCGACAACATTAATAATCCACTTTTTTTAAAAACTATTAGAAACATAATAATTAATTTAAGGGAAAAAATCCCACCAATATTGAATATAATTTACTCCCCAAATCCAGTGTCACTGAGTACATGAGTATCTGTACATTACAAGTCTGAAAAATGCGATCTATAATAGTTTAAGACCAAATACAGTAAACAAGAGGATAGGGAAGGAAAGACAAGGTCTGCGAAATATGACGGCTACCTCTAAATCTCCGAAAAATCGACTGTGTGAAATAATCAACACTCACTGTATCCGGGATCACCTGGATCTGCAAACGAAGTGCAGGGTGTAGTATGAGTACAACCAACTCAGTAAGTAACAATAATAAATAAATAATTGAAAGTAGTGACGAGCTTCTCAACTAAATCCAATTACAGTACTTTCCAACTTAAAAGGGTAGGCATGCCTTCAAGTTCAACATTTAAAACGCCACAGTAATTTCATATCAACTTCGACTGAAACAGAAGAGAATGTTTTTTAGAAAATTTTCCAAATCAGTGATATATGACAGCTGAAATGCAGCAATAATCAAATTAATGCATCTTCTCAGAGCAACAGTCACTCAGTCCTCCCATTCACTCCAACCTCAGTCACTATTTCCTCACAGTCACTCTTTCCTCACAGTCACTCATTACTCACAGTCACTCATCACTCGGCACTCGCACTCAGTAGGTACCTGCACTCACTGGGAGTGTGTACAGACTCCGGAGGGGCTCCTTCAGCCCAACCACTATATTAAGCCAATCATGGCATAAATCAATGAAACATACTGCGGCGTGCAGCCCGATCCATAAATATCCTCATAATTAGGCCCTCGGCCTCACTCAGTCATCAACCTCTCCAGTCTCTTGGGCTCTCGGAAATCATGATAAGCAGCCCAACAACAATGATATGATGCATCAATAATGAATAAGAGAGACTGAGGTAAAAATGTACAAATAGAATTGTGACTGGGTACAAAACAGTAATTTAGCAAATAATTTCACAAGTACACGACCTCTCTGTGTCCGAGCAGTGTAAACATATGATTTAAACATGATTCATAGATCAATTTCTCTAATACAGGAAAAAATGTACGGATATCAACAGATTTTTTCAACTACACAGTTTCATGGAATTGACCAAGTCATAATTCCTATGGTGCACGCCCACACGCCCGTCACCTAGCATGTGCGTCACCTCAAAACCAATCACATAGTACATATTTCGGGGTTTCATACCCTCAGGACCAAATTTAGAAGTGTTACTTACCTCAAACCGTGTAATTCTTTATCCCGCTATGCCCTTGCCACGCGAATTGGTCTCCGAAATCCTTGTATCTAGCCACAATTAATTCGATTCAGTCAATACCAATTATTGTAATTAATTTCATAAGAAAATACTAATTTTTCAATAAAAATACGAAATTAACTCAAAAATCGCTCATGGGACCCACGTCTCGGAACCCGACAAAAGTTACAAAATATGAACGCTCATCCAACAACGAGTCCAACCATACAAAACAAAATTCCGACATCAACTCGACCCTCAAATCTTCAATTAAAGTCTTTGAAGATTTCTACTATTTTCAACCCAATTCTTACCCATTTGAACTCAACAATCTTTTCATAAACCTTATTGATACGTATAAATAATACTCTTACACCCAAGAATCATACTCTTAATCACCCATCTTTACGCAAACTCGAAATTGAATACTAGAGGTTAGAACCTTACCTCTTGGGTGAAGATCTTGTGATATTTCCTTGTTGGATTTCAAAGCTTGAACAAGATCTTGATGAACAAAGCACTTGAGCTTCTTCCTCTCTCTAGAACACTCTCCCTCCTCTCTAAAAATATCAGATTTTTGCTCCAAAATGAGCTTCAAGGGCTATAAATTAAAGTTGGGTCGGGTCAAAAATTAAAAAGAATTGAAGCCCCGACACAAATTTGCAATCGCATATGCGATCGCATAAAACGTATGAGGTCCATAAACTGACCGCATAATTGAAGCTCCAAAACGAGGGTCACCTGTTTAGGTCTGCGGTGATTATGCGTCCCGCATACCTGTTCTGCGATCGCATAATGCACCGCAGAATAGGTCTGCGGTCGCATAATGCACCGCAGATTTTCTCAAATCTTGCCTCACATCTGCTTCACTCTGCGGCCATTATGCGGTCCGCAGAGTGATTCTGCGACCGCATAGTGGGCCGCAAAAATGCCCTCTTCTGCTGAATTTTGTTTTACTCCTCAGTGCATTGTTCAACCCAAAAAGTCCAAGCCTTTGTACTAATTGATCTACCTCGGCACCACAAAACCTTAATTTCCTTAGCAAAAATTCTCCGGGGTCGTTACACATAAATCCACATCCGGTCAACCTTTTCAACTTAAATTCTAAACCTTGGAACTAAGTGTTCCAAATCATTACAAAATCTCATCGGACCCGAACCAATTACCCCCGGCAAGCTAAATAATAACCGTAAATTATAATTTGAGCAGTAAATAGGGGAACATGGTACTAATACTCAAAACGACCGGTCGAGTCGTTACACTTTATAGTTCTTGCCATGATTATTTTTTATAAATGTGTTATTTAGTCATGTAATATTAGTGATCGCATAAGTTATCTCTAGTTGCTTATTTATTAATTATTATCAAGATCATTTTTAATAAAGTTGGATATCTTGTTGAAATCATAGATCGCCTATGTTTTATATAAAAATCGCCCATGTATTATTTTTGATCGCCTAAGTAATCTCTGATTAATCGCTTATTAGTTAGAACCATGATTATTTTTCTATAAAACGGGAGATACTGGTAAAATCATACATCGCCTACGTGTTATCTAGAGATCACCCATATATTATCTATGATTGCATACGTGATCTTCGGTTGATCGTTTATTTGTTATTAACAGAATTGTTTTTTATAAAAAGTATAGATAGCCTATGTGTTATCTAGAAATCACCCATGTATTATCTATGATTGAGTACGTGATCTCCAGTTGATCGCTTATTTGTTATTAATAGAATCATTTTTTATTAAAATTATAGATCGCCAATGTATTATCTAAAAATTGCTCATGTATTATTTATGATCGTGTAGGTGATCTTAGGTTAATCGCTTATTAGTTATTACCAAAATTATTTTTTTATAAAGTGGGAGATCATGATGAAACCATAGATTGCATATGTGTTATCTAGAAATAGCCCATGTATTTATTTATGATCTCCTAAGTGATATCCGATTAATCATTTATTAGTTATTATGAGGATTTGTCACGATCCATTTTCTACTATAGGCCGTGATGGCATCCAACGTCGACGCTAGGCAAGCCAACGGTGAACTAATCATGTATTTATTCTTTTTAACAAATTTTGAAATAGTTAATTTTTATTTATTAAGTAAATAAGAGGTGAGAAAATCTATTGATAAAACAAAGTGTAAACAAATATAAGAACAAGTGTGGTGAAATAAATACTCAAAAGCCATCAAATGTCTACTAGCATATTGCTAAGACCCGGTATCACAAGTGTATCAGCTACTAATAAAATATACAAAATACTAAACTACTGTATGGAATAGAGTAGACAAAAAGTAAATGCAAAAGAGAGATTTCGGGTGCTGCAGAACGAACTCGAAAAGCAACTAAGCCTCGGAGTATCAAGAGTGCGCGCCGGGATGACTACCAGATGCACCTGCCTCAGATCCTGCACGATTAGTGCAGAAGTGTAGCGTGAGTACATAAACAACATGTACCCAATAAGTATCCAGTCTAACCTTTAACATTGATGACGAGGAGTCGACATCGATACTTACTCTGGGCCAATAATAAAATGCAGAAATTTTAAACAAGTATGGAACATAGAAATAATAATAATAACACGACAACAAGTAGTGAATAAGTGATTTCTTAACTGGTAACAAATTCAAAATATTTCATCCAATACATACAAGTTCCCAATCACTTTCGGTCGTTTAATAAATTATACCTCTCAAGCCATAACAAAATATCAAGTGTAACAAGATTATGAGTATTATCACGCACGATTTATGCCGAGGTCGTACTGCCCAATCCAAAAATACTGTGTGCACTTCTAAGGATCGAACGGCATGAACCATAGATGTATCTATTATACTGTGGAGGCAAACAACCCGCTCCCATGAAAATAGAGAAGTTTATCTCACTCGTGGAAGTACTTGCGACGCGAGAGGACATGGATTTCTCAAAGTTATTAAGTATTCTTTAATTATTTCCCCAAAATAATAAACCTAACTTGGAAGGTTTCAACTAAAAATCTCTAATCTCAGCGCTATATAAGATAATTAATGTGCACAACAAACATGACAGTACAATTAAAGCATGATGTAAATCTAAAACTACCCGGACATCTCATGAAATATAGCTACGCACGGACTCTCGTCACCCAGTGCGTACGTAGCTCCCCACACAAGTAATTCACAACAAAAATATACCTAAGGGGATGAGTTCCCTTTTACAAGGTTAGACAAGAGACTTACCTCGTTCTCAAGCTCACTTCCGATCCACAAATACGCTCTAAGTACTCAACTTGGTGCCAAACAACCCAAAACTAGCCAAATATTATATAAATAAATCAATATATACCAAAAATTCATAATTTAACTATTGGAGTAATTACCCAACCAAATTTGAAAGATTCCTAAAATTCGCCCCCAGGCCCACGTGCCCGGATTTAGGAAATTTATAATTGTTACCCATAACCTCACGAACTCAAATATATAATTTTCACCCAATCCCACAATCATTTTCGTGGTTAAATCCCATTTTTATCAAAACCTAGGTGTTTCAACTAAACCCATAATTTTCAACATTTTTCATGTTAAAATCTACCATAATCTATGTATTTAGCTTATATTGGATAGAAATTACTTACCTTCAATAGCTAGGTGAAAACCCCTCTCCAAGAAGCTCCAAAATCACCCAAGAGATGAAAGAAATGAGCGAAAATTGCCTAAGTCCCGACATTAAAAGACCTCACTGCCTCCAGCGATTTTCGCACCTGCGAACATGTAACGACCCAACCTGTTGTTTTGAGCATTTGCACTTCGCTCGGTAGTTTAGGGGCGAGAGTATCTCCGTATAATGTATTATGGCTTATGTGAATCATCGGTTTTGGTTTTCAGGTTATTCGGAATTTAATTTGGAAGAATGATTCTCAGCTAGAAACTTTAAATTTGAAAAAGTTGACCAAGTTTGACTTTTTAACATTTGACCTTAGATTGGAATTTTGATGGTTCCGTTAGCTGCGTTGGGTGATTTTGGACTTAGGAGCGCATCCGGATTGTGATTTGGAGGCCCGTGGTTGAATTTGGCTCGAAATGGCGAAAGTTGAAATTTTGGAAAG
Organism: Nicotiana otophora; assembly: GCA_000715115.1. Lineage (NCBI taxonomy): Eukaryota > Viridiplantae > Streptophyta > Magnoliopsida > Solanales > Solanaceae > Nicotiana > Nicotiana otophora. The sequence goes on along the minus strand of AWOL01S0024717.1, from coordinate 42,672 downwards.
TTTGACCGGGAGTGAACTTTTTGATATCGGTATCGTATTCCATTTTCGGAAGTTGGAGCAGGTCCGTAATGTCGAATGTGACTTGTATGCAAAATTCGAGGTCAATCGGACGTGATTTGATAGGTTTCGGCATCGATTGTGGAAGTTTGAAGTTTTAAAGTTTATTGATTTCGAGTTGAGGTATGATTCATCATTTTGATATTGTGATGTGTGATTTGAGGCCTCGTGTAGGTCCGTGTTATGTTATTGGACTTGTTTATATATTCAAACGGGGTCCAGAGTGGCTCGGATGAGTTTCGAACGAGGTTCGGATCACTTTCATTGCATAGTGCATTGCTGAAGGCTGCTGGTTCTGGTGTGATCGCACCTGTGGCTGGTTTTGCGCAGGTGCGATGGTCGCAGAAGCGACAAAGGAGTCGCAGGAGTAAAGGTGTTACTGGGAACAGGAGTCCGCAGAAGTGGAGATGTTATTCGCATCTATGAAGTCACAGATGCGGTGCGATAGGCGCGGGAGCGAACTTAAGCGCATGAGCGCAAATTGGACTCGCACTTGCGTGTGCGCAGCAGCGGAGTTTTTACCGCAGGTGCGAAGGCAGTCCTACAGTGCTTCTCTGCAGAACCATGTTTTGGTCACAAATGCGATGCCGCAGAAGCGGCTAATGTGCCGCACGTGCGAAAGTGCTGGACAGAATGTTAAATACAAGGGTTCACGATTTTGGCTTCATTTTAACACTTCTAAGCTCGGATTGAGGCGATTCTTGGAGCAATTTTTATCTTGTGGAGTGGGGTAAGTATTCTTTACTCGGGTTTGGTTATATTTCCTTAATCTATCTTCATTTTTGGTAATTGGATTGTGAATTTTAAAGAGGAAATTTGGGGTTTTAGCCTAAAGTTTCATAATGTGAATTTTAGAGTTTCGAACATCAAATTGGAGTCGGATTTGAGTGAAACTAGTATGGTTGGACTAATAATTTAATGGGTTATTGGATTTTATCAATTTTGTCGGGTTTCGAGGTGCAGGCCCGGATTGGGCTTTTAGCTTGTTTTGGGCTTTTGATTCAAGATTTGATCTTTTTCGATCGTGATTGGTTCCTTTAGCATTGTTTGATGTACTTGAGTTGTTTTTGTTTAGTTTCGAGCCGTTCGAAGGTCGGAACACGCGGGATGACATCTTTGGAGCATCGCTTGGCTTGCTCGGCATTGGTATTGGCTTGTTCGAGGTAAGTAACTCTTCTAATCTTAGAGCCGAGGGTGTGAGCCCTGAATATACATGTTATGTGTTTGATTTTGAGGTGACGCACATGCTAGGTGACGGGCGTGTGGGCGTGCACTGTGTGAACTGTGATTTTCGTTATTTCTGTGGTACTGTGTAGTTACCTGAACTTGTCTAAAATCATGAAATCTCTACGTACTAGAGTTATCGAGCTGTGATTATGTTAGAAACCATGTCTAGGCTACATGTGTATCCTGTTGGGAACCACTGAGGTCATTTCTGTTGTTGAGTAATCTGCTTTCATTGCATTACATACGCAGTCATACGTATTCACATGCATATCATATCTCAATCTCTATTGTTATTTATTGATGCATCATATCATTGTTTTTGGGTTGGTATCATGACATTGTGAGCCCGAGAGACTCGAGAGATTGATGTCTGAGTGAGGTCGAGGGCCTGATTGTGAGGATTATTATGGGATCGGGCTGCATGCCACAGCGGGTCAGATTGGCTTACTATAGCACGTGAGTTGTCCGTGCAGCACGTGAGATGTCTGTGCGATTCCAGATATTGATATTATGGCACGTGAGTTGTCCGTGCAGCACGTGAGTTGTCCGTGCAGCACGTGAGTTGTCCGTGCGAATTATGGCGCTTGGGCTGTAGGAGCCCCTCCGGAGTCTGCACACCCCTAGTGAGTGCAGGTACCTAGTGAGTGTGAGTGCCGAGTGCTGAGTGACTGGGAGGACGGGGTGAATTGATACTCTGAGAGTATGCATATGATCTTTATCACTAATTTGCATCGCATTTGGCATGCACACTTGACATATAGGCATAGAGATGCATTTTTTCTCATGCTGGATAGTATCACGTCATTTATGACTTCTCATACATTTTTACATATAGGAATTGAGAGGCATCTTACACTTGCTATCTGAAAGGAAAATGGAACATCTTATTTATTGTTGAAAGAATTTTTGGAAAAGAATCACAGTTTTCAAACTTACTCATATTTTGGCTTTTTCGGTAAAAGATTTAGGTTTTCACTGAGATACTTGAAAAGAAATGCCTATTTTTTTTTCTGGAAATGTGAACGAACTGAGCCTTTTATTTCTGAGATACTCGTTTTGTACTTGTACTATGCTGTTATGAACTATTGTGGAATATTGGTATTGGACCCGACCTTGTATTAGCTCGTTAGTACTTTCAATCTAAGGTTAGGTTTGTTACTTACTGAGTACATGGGGTCGGTTGTACTCATACTACACTTCTGCACCTTGCGTGCAGATGTTGGTCGTCGATGTTGCTGTGTTCGATGGGAGCTGGATTGAAGATGTTCCTGCGTCCCGGTTGTAGCTGCCCCTTGTTCGCAGTAGCTTTAGATCTATAAAACTTTATTTATGTACTTTTCAAACAGACGATGTATTTGTTTCATTTCAGCTTTGTAAATTCTATTCTTAGAAGCTCGTAATTTGTACTATCAGTCCTTGAAAAACGTATAAAATTCAGTAAATTACTATTATTTATTTGTCTTGTTAATATCATTGAAATTGGATAGTTACTAGTTGGCTTACCTAGCGGGTTAGGTTAGGTGCCATTACGACTAGTGAATTTGGGGTCGGGACAAGTTGGTATCAGAGCTCTAGGTTCATAGGTTCTACAAGTCATGAGCAAGTGTCTAGTAGAGTCTTGCGGATCGGTATGATGACGTCCATATCTATCTTCGACAAAATCTCGCAGGTGCAGACCAAGCCCAGGTCTGCCTCCTTCTCTTCTGCGGACAATGGCTCGCTTTTGCGGACAATGGCTCGCTTCTGCTGCGTCCGTGTCGCACCTACGACCTTCCCCACTTCTGCGATCAACTCCTTCGCACCTACGCGTTCTCAGGTGCGGCTCCTGCTCCGCTTCTATGATCACTGGCCAGCCCACGCCAGGCCACTTCTACGGGAATTAGCTCGCTTCTGTGAGCTCGCACCTGCGGCAGGTTCTTCGCAGGTGCGATTGCACCAGAACCCTGTTGCTTCAACCTTTCTTTCAAGTCCAAGTTTGATCCGCGCATCGCACGAATAGCGCCCGAGGCCCCCGGGGCCTCGCCCAAATATACCAACAAGTTCGTAAACATAAAACGGACTCGCTCGCACCCCCGGAACGCGGAAAACAACATCAAAACTAAGAATCATTATCCAAAACCAAATAGAATCAACTCATGAACTTCAAGTTCTTCCAACTTACTCCGAACGCGCCAAATCATACTTAAACTACTCGAAATGATACTAAATTTTGCGTGCAAGTCTTAAATTACCATACGGAACTATTCCCGAGCTCGAAATTTCAAACGGACCTCGATAACACCAAAACCTACTCCAACCCAAATTTAAAGAACTTGAAAAACCTTCAAGGTGTCAATCTTCAATATTAAGCGTTGAAATGTTCCCGGGTCATCCAAAAACCGATCCGAACATACGCCCAAGTCCAAAATCATCATACGAATCTATTGGAACCTTCGAGTCCCGATTTCGGGGTCGTTTACTCAAGTCAAACTTACCCCTTTTAAGCCAATATTAAGGAACTAAGTGTTCCGATTTCAACCTGAACCCTTCCAAACCCGAACTAACCATCCCCGCAAGTCATAAAACAGTAAATGCACATACGGGGAGTCTTATTTAGGGGAACGGGAATTTAGAAAGCAAAACGATTGGTCGGGTCGTTACAGGATCATTTTTAAAGAATGGAAATTTCTCGTGAAATCATAGATCGTCTGTATGTTATCTACAAATTGCTCTTATATTATTTATGATCGCATAAGTGATCTCTCTGTTTGATCTCTTATTAGTTATTACTAGGATCATTTTTTAAATAAAGTATCATGATAAAATCATAAATTGCCTATGTGTTATATAGAAATTGCTCATATATTATTTATGATCGCCTACGAAAAATGGATTGCAAAAAATAGGTACAAAAAAAAATCTTAAACTTTTGATCAAAGCTGAAAATGAGTGAAGAAAGTTCTACTGAGTTCTTACCCAGAAAGACTGAGCAAATCAATTGCAGAATACTCCTACTGAGTGAAGAAGAAAGATGATGAAGAAGAAAAATGGACATGATATCAGTTCGGGAGGCATTTTGTTCGAGTGAATTTTTTTTTATTTTAAATGTTTTATTTTTCTATATTTGCAATATAGTCCTTAACTATTGCCAACTAAGATAAATTAATATTCTCACTCATGCCAACTAAGAAAATATGAAAAAAAAACTAATTCAAAAAGAAAAATACGAGGTTATGAACTTTTATTCGTTTTATAAAAGTGCTCTTTAAAATTAATTCAATTTTCATCTCTTTTCCTGCCTAACTATCCCATTATCAAAACCTATAGCCACATCTTCTTTGCATCTTTTAAGTTGGTAACCTAGCATTCTGTTTCCTTCACTTTTAACAGAACACCAAAAACTGAGACTTCTGCAAACTTAAGATACAAGAAGAATAGCAGATGTAAAATTGGATTCTACACTTTGATATTAATCATTAATTTGCAAAAGTTTTATTCAAAAGTGGTACATCATTCTCTTCTTCTCTAGACTACACCGCGCGAACATAGGTATGAGAATGAATGGCTTGTTATATAATTCATCTATGAAAGCACAGCAATTACATCAGATGCCCTTAGTGTTACGTAGTCGGCGCCATCAGCCCCTTTGAAGTCATTGCCTGCATATTTGGAATACAGAACTGTATTTCCAGGAGATACTGAAAGTGATTTCCTGTTCCCTTCCTCGTCGAGAGGACCCGGTCCAGCAGCAATTACCTGGTTCAACCACACAAAAGGTAACAGATCTTAACAAGAGTTTAACTTCTTTACACTGGCGTTTACAGTTTACCTAAAAGAGTTAACTACATATAACCTTCAATAAGAAGTAAGATTAGTAATCAACTACAACATGTTAAAATAGTCTAAAAGGGTCGTTTGGTTCACATCATAGGTATACGCAGATTATAATGCAGGGATTGTTTATATGGGGACTAGAAATGAAGGAATTGTTATGAAGTGATTAATAATGAAATTGTTATACATCAATTACTAACTTTAAAATGGTATTTTTTGTCTTTAAATAGTTTAATCCCCGCATTGCTAATACATATATTCTTCTTTCACATACTCTCCAGCATAATATAATTCATCGTTTCCCGCCTAACTTAACGCACACCAACCAAGCTCTGCATTAGATATGCAACTATTTCTTTCTCATGCTGCCAATCAAACACGGTATTATTTTATGCAGGATTTTATGTTTAGAATTAAATAACCATCAAAACCAAACAACCCCCTCGGTGTGTAAAAATTATATCCTCTCAACAAATATAATATCTGAAACGGAGAAATTGACTTTGGAAATAATAATAGGAGGGATAATACTAGCTGAACTGCAGAGTGCATAATTTTACCGAGCCAATTGAAGGTTTCTCCTTTGCCGCCTCACTCAAGAACAACCCTCCAGCAGTTTTTTCCTCAACCTCAGCCACCTGATATAAAATTTAATGACACTTCAGAAAATAAAAATCTTGAAGAAAGTGCAATATCAAGAAAGAGTAAGAGACAGGGAAACGAAGCCAAAGTTCCAAAAATGCAACTCTCATTTAGCAAACACTATTTCCGAAATAAATATAAAATATAAAATAGGGAAACAGGTCATCATGTACAAAAAACTTATCATACAGAGCATGTATCATTTAATCAAAATCTAGATGCCACATAAGGGTGGCATGTGGGCCGGGGCCGGTCCTAAGTGGGCTTCCTGGGCCCGATCCTATGTGGACCGGTCCTAAGTGGTCCCGGGTTTCGCGGGCTTCTTGTTGGAACCGGACCGGGACGACGAACTAACGGTCCCGGGCCTAAGTGGGCCGGTCCTGTGCCTAAGTGGGCCCAACAGATACTTTCTATTTTTTAAATTTCTTTTATAGAAGTTAGAGAAAAAAATGGTAATAAAAATATCTAAGGCAATTCCTTGTAAATTATATTATAAAATTGTGACCTAAATTTTTTAATTCAAATTTAAAGACAAATATAAGCTATATTCGATACACACACACACACACACACACACATTATATATATATATATATATATATATATCTCGAATATAGCTTATATATATACTATACTATACTATACTATATATAATTATATACATCTTAAGATATATGCTATATTTATATATATATATATATATATATATATATATATATATATATAATGCCTATTTTTATAAATAGGCAACGGCTATTTTGGCAAGTAAAATGGTCATATTTTAAATGCCATAAAGGCTATAATGTGGCAGATTTTTTTTTTAAAAAAACTTAGCCCTTGGGCCCAGATAGGCCCGTTTAGGACAGCTTAAACCGGCCAACTTCCAAGCCGGTCCCGGTCTCGCGGGCCTCGCCTATGGGACCGGCCCACTACCCAGTCCAATTCCCCACGGTCCCGGTCCTATCCGGTTAGGACCATTTAGGCCCACCGCCCATTTGGGCTTGCGGTCCTGGGCCGGGCCCGGTCCTAACCAGCCCACATGTCACCCTTAATGCCACACAAACAAGGGAAAAAAAGCAATAATGACAAACCTTGATTAAAATTCTGTCGTTCAAGGGCTGCAGATCCTTGATATCATCGGTCTCGAGAATACCAACAATGTCATCCTCTTTCAAGATCAGGTGCGTAGATCCATCAAACAGAACTTCAGTTCCCGCATATTTCGAGTACAGCACTTGGGTACCATTCTACACGTAATACGATCCTTTTAGAAAAATGAAAAATCATGCTCGAAAACCAAGCTGAGTATATCATTGATTATGAAATTACCTTCACACTAATTTCCACTTTAGTCTTGCCAATTGAATGACCCTCCCCAACCGCGACAATCTCACCTCCTTGTGGCTTTGATTGCGCTGATGTCGGAAGCAAGATACCACCTACACTCTTCTCCTCTGCAGTCTTTATCTTCACTAAAACTCTATCACCGAGAGGTTTAACTGAAGTGTACTGCACGAACGACAACAAGAGAATAAGGAAGAAGATAAATAAGAAAATTTCCAGAACAGCACGGCAACCCTTAAATGTATTGCAATGACAAAGCTTGGCATTAAAAATCCACTAGACACCAGAAACCTAAAGCTTAATTCATCATTTGTTTCCAAATACATACTTGACAGAAGATGCAAACTTTAATTCAGGCAATGAAATATCAGAATCACATCTCTTTGACGACAAAAACAGAAACACCCAACGCAATAAAGCACAATTACAAACTCGTCGCTTAGTTTAACCAGGCACAAGATAGAGCTACTTATCCACAAAATCAGAACAGTTAACTTAAAATCAGTTAGCAGCTTACGTTGCCCAATCCAATTTTGGCTGAAGTAGATGGCTCAGCAAGCTCTTCCCATAAGTTTTAGCTGACTATAAAGTTGCGCCAACTAAAGAATGAACAAGATAGCCAAACATTCATGTTGAGAGCAATGACGCGAATTAACATCATCGACTCACAAAAGTTTGACACCAGTGTCGGAGCCACCTTAGGCTAAGAACTGTCAATAATGACACTCCTTCACCAAAAAATTAAACTGTGTAGCTGGGTCAAAATTTCATTTTTTTTATGTATATATAGACTAACATTGAATCCCCTTATATTCTGCGTATTTTTGCTTCTTAATATTTTGACACCCCTTATTAAAATTTCTAGCTCTGACACTGTTTGACACTGTAGAATGCCAACCAATTCGGAGCAGAAAAAGAACCCATCAAAGCAATTCTTCCTAACTATTCAGCTATTACAGTAACATAGTTTGACGAAAAATAAAGGGCAGCCCGATGCACTAAGCTCCCGCTATGCGGCGTGGGTCCGAGGAAGGGCCGGACCACAAGGGTCTATAGTACGAAGCTCCACGGCTCGAATAAGGTCATGACAGCAACTTTACCAGTTAAGCCAAGGCCCCCTTCTTAGTTCGAAGAAAAATAATGGAATAAAACAACAGCAGCAGAGGAAAGAAAGCAAAATTATATACCTTAGGGGCTACAGTAGTTGCAGCCTTAACAACAAGACCACGGGACAACCTGCTATTCCGCTTTAAAAGAGCAAAAGATGCAACCTTTACATTACTAGTTGACCTAAGCCCTTCAAAGGAAGCAAAACCCTTAGCAGAAATGGATGATGCAGTCAACTGAGTTGTCGCCATTGCTTTCTGAGCTAAATCAAGAAACCCCACAATCAAAAAATAGTCAATATCCTCAGCACCCAGAAGAAAAAAAAGTACACGTATAGATAAAAGCTCAAGAATTCTTAACTAAATCAAGAACCCCTTAATAGAATAAATCCCAGAAGTAAAAAGAGAGTAAATCAAAAAATGAGTTCAAGATTTTCAATTAATCGTAAAAAAGGAAGCACCTTTGCTGGGAAAGAGGTTGAACTGATGACAAAGGAGATGAATTATCTACTACAGACTGAGTGACTGAAGTGTGTGTTTTACACTGTTGAAGATAGAATTCGTAGAGCCTTTTGAGGATAACAAAACCCTAGAAGGTTCTAAAAGAGGGATTTTTTGCCAGATATTTTGGGGGGTGGGGGTGATTTCTTTTTTTTATTATTCTTAAAATTGTCTATATATATAAATTAAATTCATTTTGTATTTTTGTATTACTAAACCTCGTTTGATATTCAAGTTGCACATTTTTAAAAAAAAACTTGATATACTAATTGCCTTTTACTATATCGATGAGAGTTTGATTTCCCACCTTGTAATTCCCCCTTACCTCCAATTTTAAAATTAAATATAAAATCTATCAATATAGTTCAAGGAGAATTGGGTTGTATTGAATCTATAGAAAAGGTTCAAAACTGCCCCTGAACTATACAAAATGGGACAATTATACCCCTGCCTAACCCCTTATTTTAGTTTTATTTTTTTGATCTTTTTTCCTCCCCTTCATTTTCTTTTTATTTTTTTAATAACCTGACTCAATCCTCCCAAAAAATTACAAGCCAATAAAAATTGCATTTATCTCCTCTCTTTCATTTTCTTTCTCCTTCTTCGTCCTCTCTTTTTCAACCTCTATTGCGAGTGAATGTGCGTGTATTTTTATTTGCATATATTACAACTAAAATAGATTGGTTCTCTTTGTATAATCTCTTAAATTCTAATTAGTTCTCTTCGATAAGTTACACCCTAATGAATTTAAGTTATGTGCGCACCATTATCTACTAATAGCACAGAACCCTCCAAGATTAATAAGGACGATTCTAGCTGCAAAGAGAACATGTAACACTAGGATAACTTTACCATTAATCGAGTTTTAACTTTATGTAACTAAATAGTTTTTTAAAATAAAAAAATAAAAAGTAAATTTTTCATGTCACTCACGAGTTGATCTTGCCTCGAATGTTTTGTGTTACAAAATTTATTTTTAATTTAGCTTTTGCATTAAAAAAATTGTCGAAGAGACCCTATCTACCCGGAAATCATATTTTTATTCCTATTAATATTGTGTCTAAAGTTTTCTTTAGTTTTAGTTACTTTTTTCCTATTTATGTAATCGTAACATATGGAGTATATATCGGTTGATGCATTTATTTACCACAAGAAAAGCAAACCATGAGGAAAAAGGTCAATTAGTAGAAAAACAAGTCCTCTAAAGCACGCATGATATGTAAGTACAATTCTACTAAAGGTTCACTTGAATATGAAAGTTTTATGATGGTGTGCTATATTTGTAATTTGTGAGGGTGTAAGTGTATTTTTATTAGCATGTGTTACTTTATTTGGGAAACTTTTTTAGAGTCTATGGGGGATTTTGGGTGAGGTTCTTCGATGAAGGTTGAAAGAAGAGGAAGAAGAAAGAGAAAAAAAATAAAGGGGAGAAAAAAAAACTAAAATAAGGGACTGGAGAGGAGTATAATTATCCTGTTTCATATAGTTCAGGGATAGTTTTTGACCCTTTCTAAAAAAAAGGGTGGAGGGGAAAGGGGAGGTGTACCAGGTGGAATTTAAAAAAGAGAAAAATATATTTTCGATTTTTTTTTTTTGAAAAATGTGTCCTTTAGTGAAGGAGGGTAGCAATGACCCTTTTAGGTCACGATAGGGGTATAAATGATGTCAGCTTTTAACGGAGGGTAAACCTATTTTTTTTCAAATAGTCGAGGGGTAGTTTTGAACCTTTTCTGTTGTGTTAATAATAAATAGTTTCAAATAATTATGATAAAATAAATTAAAACAAGGTCGGTAAGTGCAATATTACAAAGTACAATAGAATTGGTATTTTCGAAGTCAAACTTAAAAAATGTCTCTATTATTATCCTTATTTTAAAATGTATCAACCACACAATCTCATTTATAATTGTATATCCTTTTATCTTTCTACACACACTTTATTCTTTTAAGGGTTTATAATGAAAATAGTTCACTGACTGTCACGACCCGGAATCCCAACTTCGGGGTCGTGATGACGCCTAACATCTAGCAAGCCGATGTGAACAGAAAATTTATTGATTTTAAGAATTTATGACAAGATATTAACAATGAAAATGGTACAAGTCTTAAGTCTCGTATAAATAATAATACGGAACAACGAGTCTAAACATAACCCAAAAACGGGTGTCACGCGTACATGAACATCTAGAGTGCTACAAATATGGTCTGAATAAAATACACTATTTGAAACTAAGAAAACAGTAAAGATATGAGGGAAGGGAACTTCAGGGTTGCGAACGTTGTGCAGTTATACCTCAAGTCTCCGTCAACAACTGGATCCGAGCAAATCTACTGAACGCTGCTAGGGCTCACTCTGAAATCTACACAAGAAGTGTAGAGTGTAGTATGAGTACAACCGACCCCATGTACTTCGTAAGTATCGAGCCTAACCTCGACGAAGTAGTGACGAGACTAAGACGGGACACTTACAATAATTTGTACGCAGTATTGATAATAATAACAGGGAAAGAAAACATGAATGAAAATAAAGCAGTTAATTTATAAAAATGAACTCAACCTCACAATCAGAGAACCTAGAATAACAGATGTAACGACCCCCTCCCCCCCGGTCGTTTCGAGAGTTATAGCCTCATTTTTCCCATTTTTGCTTCCTTTTGTGCATTTTCACTATATTTTGATATATCAGGTTAGTTGGTTCGGGTCCGAAGTGATTTCGGAGTGAATTGAGATACTTAGTCTCTAAAGTAGAAGCTTAAGTTAGAAATGTCAACTAGACATTGACTTATGTGTAAACGACCTTGAATTTGAATTTTGATGGTTTCGTTAGCTTCGTTAGGTAATTTGGGACTTGGGAGCGTGTTGAGAATGAGATTTAGAGGCCCGTGGTAGAATTAGGCTTGAATTGGCGAAAGTTAGAATTTTGGCGATTTTGGTCGGTAGTGAAAATTTTGATATCGGGGTCGGAATGGAATTCCGAAAGTTGAAATAGGTTCGTGGTATTATTTTTGACTTGTGTATAAAATTTGAGGTCATTCGGACGTGGTTTAGCAGTTTTCGGCATCCTTGGTGGAATTCGGAAGTTTAAAAGTCCTTAGACTTGAATCCGAGTGTAATTTGGTATTTTGATGTTGTTTTGAGTGATTTGATAATTTGTCTAAGTTCGTATGATATTGTGGGTTATGTTGGTATGTTTGGTTAAGGTCCCGAGGGCCTCGGGGTAATTCCAGGTGATTAACGGAACAAGTTTGGAAATTGGAGGAATTGTTGAAGTTGAACTCAACTGTCATAATCGCACCTGCGGATGTCTCATCGCAGGTGCGAGCCCGCAGAAGCGAGCGGGAGATCGCAGATACGAGATTGGAGGAGCTGGGCAGAAGGCGCAGGTGCGATGAAGTTCCCGCACCTGCGATGGTCACAGAAGCAGATTATGATGCGCAAGTGCGCTTTCGTAGGTGCGAGATTTAGCCGCAGATGCGGAACCTGGGATCTTAAGTGAGTTCCGCACCTGCGATGGAAATTCCGCAGGTGCGGCGTCGTAGAAGCGGAAAAAGGGGCCGCAGGTGCGGTTGCACGAGGCAGAATGTATAAATTGAGGACTTCGTGATTTTTGCTCATTTCCACCATTTTTAACTCGGACTTTGAGCTTTTGGGGTGATTTTTGAAGGGGATTCAAGGGTTTTCATAGAGGTAAGCTGTTGAGCTCTAATACTCCTAGATATGGTGCTTTCCCGTTGATTTCTCATCTAATTTGTGGGCTTTTGAAGTGAAAATTAGGGGTTAGGGCTTGGGATTTTGGAGAGTGTAATTTGAGGATTTGAGGGACCAAATAATATCGAATTTTGATGAATTTTATATAGTTAGACTCGTGAGTGAATGGGCTTTCGGGTTTTGTAACTTTAGTCTGATTTTGAGACGTGGGCCCGGAGGTCGAATTTGAGTCGATTTCGGGTTTTAAGTCTAATTTAGTAGTTTTCTTGTGAAATTGATTCCTTTAGCATATATTAATGGTATTGTGCTGTTTGTGGCTAGATTCGAGACGTTCGGAGGCCGATTCAAGAGGCAAGGGAATTGCGGAGTAGAGATTTGCTCGGATTGAGGTAAATAACAGTTGTAAATCTAGTTATGAGGGTATGAAACCCCGAATTTTTGTGTCATGTGACTATTTGGAAGTGACGCATATGCTAGGTGACATGCGTGTGGGCATGCACCATTAGGGATTTGTGACTTGGTCCATCCCGTAGCAACTGTAAAGTTGAACAGCCTGTTGTAGCTATATGCTTTTTATGTGCTTTAGAAAGATTTACTGTAAATCATGCTAGATACCATGTATAGGCCTTATGCCAGTATTGTTTAGACCCTTAGAGGTCATTTCTTGATGTCCTCTCACTGCTTTAGTTGATATCCCGTACTTAGTCATGTTCATGCATTCTTACATCATAGCTCAGTCTCTGTTATTTTATTTGTTGCATCATGTTAATGTTGTTTGTGCTGATTTCTTTGATTTCTGAGAGCCCGAGAGACTGGAGAGGTTTATGACTTAGTGAGGCCGAAGGCCTGTTTGTGAGGTATTGTACCTTAGCACGTGAGTTGTCCGTGCGGATTCTGATATGATATTATAGCATGTAAGTTGTCCGTGTAGCACGTGAGTTGTCCGTGCAGATTATAGCGCTTGGGTGTAGGAGCCCCTCCAGAGTCTGAACACCCCCGGTGAGCGCAGGTACCTATTGAGTATGAGTGCCGAGTGTTGAGCGATTGTGAGGCATGAGTGATGGTGAGGCATGAGTGATTGTGAAGTTGGAGTGATTGGGAGGACTGAGTGATGTTAGCCCGAGGGGCAGTATATGATTTCATCATCCATGCTCATAGTTGTTTGAGTCCTTGTTTGAGAATTGTTGAAAGATATTTCTAATTGATTTACTTGAACTTGATTTAAACAAGCTGATTTGACTTAAACTCTGGTTACAAAGCATGCCGCACTTTACTAATTTTTTGTGATATGAACAGTACTTGCATTTAGCTCGTCACTACTTCTCAGCCTTTATTTATTTCTGTTACTTACTGAGTTGGTGTACTCACATTACTCCCTGTATCTTGCATGCAGATCCAGGCATTTTTGGTCACGGTAGCGGTTGCTGATATTCATGTAGCTGATCATTGGAGTTAGCAAGGTAGTTGCCTGGCGATCGCAGCCATGTTTTCTCCTTCTTTATCTCCTCCTTAGTTGTATTTTAGATTTTTCCCAGACTATGTTAGTCTTATTATTGTCGGACCAGTTTTTAGTAGTTGCTCATGACTCAGTGACACCCCAATGTTTGGTGCTTTTCATTCTGCATCTCTATTTTTGAGTTCAACCCTTGTTTCTTTTATGAAATTGTGCTATACAAGACGCCTTTTGGCATATCTTTGTATGAATTGTTGTAGTATTATGGGAGTCGGTTGGCCTAGTACCATCAATAGACACCATCACGACAGGTTTGAGCCTAGGGTCGTGACAATAAACCTCGTAATTTCATATAAAAATGCTGAAAACTAACACAATAACAACAACAAGTACAACACATACAATCTGTTGCGGTGCGCAACCCGATCCCACCGTACACACACAATCCTCCCTTATTTCACCATAACATCATTTATAATTATCAAGAATCACGTATACAATCCATTGCGGCGCGCAACCAGATCCCACTGTACCATCATAATCAATATCATAATCCTCCCTTATTCCGCCATATCATCATTTATTAATACCAAGTACTACATACACAAACCGTTGTAGCGCGCAATCCGATCCCACTATATCGTCATTTATCAATATCATAATACTCCCTTATTCCACCATATCACAAATTATTACGACGTACAATCCAATCCACAAACAATGGCAATAAATGTAAACAAACCAATAACTCAATTTACAAGAATTTTCTACAATCAACGGGTATAAGTGCAAGGCAATAAAGGAACCACATAATAAATCAAAGAATGCAACAAATATTACCAAAAATAACAAGACAAGTAAAGCACGTGACAATTAAGGTGTGCAAGTAAAACAGTTAAGGCAAGTAGCACTAAGTACGGAGTCGTGGAAGGGACGATCAATTTGATACAAGAATAATTAAATAACAGATTACGACATAGAAAGCAATTGAAGCATGAAACAATTAAGGCATGGAATAAAATAAGTCGTGAAATAACGAGAAATATGGAAACAAATATCTTAACGGCGTATATACACTCGTCACCTCGCATATACACCGTTTTCTCACATAATCCACATAACACATAATACAAATTTCCTAATTCCCTCAAGTCAAGGTTATACCCAATATTTACCTCGCTCCGCAATCAAATCAAAGCTCAACCGGGGCCTTTCCTCAAAAATTTGCCTCCAAACCAATTGAATCTAACCAAAATTGACTTAATACTATCAAAAAACGCTAGAAAAATTAATTACAATAGATAAAGCTAAGATCTTTACACTTTTCTTAAAAAGTCAACAAACGTCAATCCGGGGCTTGTTCAGTCAAAATCCGGGTCCAACGATAGATTCCGACTACCCATGACCCCAGGAGTTTATAAATGTGATTAGTTTCAAAATTCGAGTCCAAATCGACCCTCAAAACTCAATTTCTTATTTTTCAAAAACTTGACAAGGTTTCACAATTTTTCACTTCGATTCACATGACTTTGATGTTGAAATCGAAGATAAATTGATGGAATATGATTAGAAATGAATTATAATCACTTACCCAAAGTTTATAGATATAATTCCATCTTCAAAATCGCCTCATGTCGAGTCTATGGTACAAAAATGAGAGAATATTTCCAAAAATCACGTCTCCCAACCTTTTTACCAGTTGCAGATGTCACATTTGTGACACAGGATTCGCATTTGCGAACCCTCGCAATTGCGGACCAAGGCTCACATTTGCGAACTCTGACGGCCTCATGAAACCTCGTATTTGCGAGATAAAAGGCTTCGCAACTGCGAAGCAGGGAGTTTGGCAAATGCGAACAAATGTTCGCAATTGCGAACCCAGGCAAAATCCGGTAGACTTCACAAATGCGAAGGGGATGTCGCAATTGCGACAACTGAGCCCCCACTGCCACCTTCGCAATTGCAATACTTGAGCACCAACAGTCAAATTTTAGTTCAAAACCATTCCGGAATATGTCTGAAACTCATCCGAGCCCTCGGGGCTCCAACCCAAAAATCCACACGTCTAAAAACATCATACGAACTCGCTCGCGCGATTGGAACACAAAAATAACATTCTAAACTATGAATTAAACTCTAAAACGCATGAATTTCAAAGTAAAGTTCAAGCATTTCTAAAATTACAACTAAATGTCTGAATCCTATCAAATCAACTCTAAATGACACTAAATTTTGCAGACAAGTTCGAAATACCGTAACGGACCTATTACAAGTCCAAAAATCAAATTCCGAGCTCGATAACTAAAAGTCAACCTACGATCAAACCTTTCAACTTCAAATTGCCAAATTTCAGCAAATCAACACGATTCGACCTACGGACTTTCAAAATCAATTTTGGGCATATGCCCAAGTCCGAAATCATGATAAGGACCCACCGGGACCATCAAAACACTGATTCGGGTCCGTTTACATAAAATGTTGACCATAGTCAACTGAAATCATTTTAAGGCAAAATGTCACACTTTCTTCAAATTTTCACATAAAAACTTTCTAGAACAAGATACGGACTGCGCTTGCAAATCGAGGAACACTAAACGGAGCTAGTCGAGGTTTCGGAATACGAGAATAAAGGCTAAAACTCAAAATAACCTATTGGGTCATCACATTATCCACCTCTAAAATAAATGTTCGTCCTCGAACGGACATAGAAAGGTACCTGGACTGGTGAAAAGGTGTGGGTATCTACTCCGCGTGTCAGACTTGGACTCCCACGTGGCTGCCTTGATCGGCTGACCTCTTCATTGTACTCTAACGGAAGGATAGCTCTTAGACCTCAACTTCCAGACATGTCGGGCTAGAATGGCCACCGACTCCTCCTCATAAGTTAAATCCTTGTCCAATTGGACTGAGCCGAAATCTAACACATGGGATGGATCATTGTGATACTTTCGGAGCATGGAGACATGGAACACGGATGTACTACTGATAAACTAGGTGGCAATGTAATCTTGTAGGCCACCTCACCCACTCTCTCAAGAATCTCAAAGGGACTCATATACCTAAGGCTCAACTTGCCCTTCTTTTCGTACCTCATCACACCCTTCATGGGTGAAACCCATAGCAATACCCTCTCTCCAACCATAAATGCAACATCACAAACTCTCTGATAGGCATAACTCTTCTGCCTAGACTGAGTTGTGCGAAGTTGATCCTGAATCATCTTGACATTTTCCAAGGCATCCTGAACCAAATCGGTACCCAACAATCGAGCCTCTCCCGGATCAAACCAACCAACTAGCGAATGACACTACCTCCCGTATAATGCCTCATAGTATACCTGTTAATCGGGCAGGGCGACTGACACTGCCTCCCGTACTGTAGCGTGAGGGCGGGCTGGGATGAGTTGGGTAGGGAGCGGGTTTCAAACGAACAATTTTTTGATATCGATGCACCGAAATCCGCTAAGCCTGTTAACCCGTTAACGGATTTTTATCGGGATACAGCCCGGTTCAGCCCGTTTTTAACTTTTTTTTTGGACTGTTGCTAACAGTCAAATTCAAATATTGCAAATTATCCTACTATTGTAAATGGTTTAGTTCATATTGCTGAAATTTCTCTTTTACTACATAATTTGAAGAAGAAAGAAGGATATACTTCTCTTGTTGAATCTATGCTAGATAAGTTTAAAAAATATTTCTACCTAATTCCCCCTATTTACCTAATTGGTGCTATTTTAAACCCTTCTATCAAAATAGCCACTTGTCGCCAATTAATCACTGCTTTATATTCTTATATGGATATTGCACCAACTGAAACTCCTGATATTGACACTTGTATTTCTGATCTACACAAATATTTAGAAACATTATATAATTATTATGCTAACATTGTTGATGCTTCTTCTGTTGTAGATGTAAATATTCCTTCTTCTGTTGCAACGCTTTGGAAATTCTAGTGTGTTTCAGAGATTGGATAAGATCAGAACGACGAAATCAAGGGTGTGATGAGGTAGATGAAGCGGAGAACCAAGAAATTGGAGATATAATGGTTTATGGTTCTGATTCAACTAATGCCAGAAACCAAGAACCTCATGTTGACATGGATGAACTTACAAAAATAATACAAAGCATGTGATGTACTATTTCTTTCTTTTTTTATAATTGTTGTAAACTTTTAATTTGCAAGTTCAAAAATAACAAAATCAAAAAAGAACTTGCAACTTAATTTGAAGTATTATATATTATTCAATAAAAATATCAAATGAAAGTCTTCGGAGCTTGATCCTTACATATTGCCTATTGGTCTTATTAAATAATTTTTTGTAGCCACTTACTTTCAAATTTCAATTTTAAAACTTTAAACTTCAAAGTTTAATTCTAAGTCTTAAAAGTTTGCAAACACTTAAGTATCAATAACATTGAATAAGAAAAACAAAATTTACTTTTAAAAAAAAATGTACGGCCCGCTAACAACTCTCTAAGCCCGAACCCGGACGGACAAAAAAAACCCGAAAAAGTACAGCCCGTTAACAGCCCGCAATGTTAAACAGACGGGCTGATTTTTTTTGTGTCCAGCCCGTCCCAGCCAGCCCGTTAAAAACCCATACATCATAGGGAGCTATCTGAATACTCGATTGGTAGATGTTGTTGTAGGAAAACTCCGCAAGCGACAAGAACTAATCCCAAGAACCCCCAAAATCCATAACGCAAGCGCGAAGCATATCCTCCAATATCTGAATGGTGCGCTCGAACAGTCCGTCTGTCTGGGGGTGAAATATTGTACTCAATTCAACCCGTTTTGCCTAACTCACGATGTACGGACCTCCAAAAGTGCCACGTGAAATACGCACCCCGATCTGAAATGATGGACACTGGCACACTGTGAAAATGAATGATCTCGCGGATATAGATCTCAGCTAACCGCTCTCAAGAATAGATAACTGCTACAAGAATTAAATGTGCCGACTTGGTCAACCTGTCCACAATGACCCATACCGTGTCAAATTTCTTCGAAATCTGTGGGAGCCCAATAACAAAATCCATGGTAATATACTCCCACTTCCGCTCGGGAATCTCAAGCTTATGAAGCAAACTGACAGGCCTCTAATGCTCGTACTCTACTTGCTGATAATTCAGACACCAAGCCACATATGCAACTATATCCTTCTTTATTCTTCTCCACCAATAATGCTGCCTCAAGTCTTGATACATCTTGGCGGCACCTTGATGAATGGAATACCGTGAACTGTAGGCCTCCTTAAGAATTAACTCACGAAGCCCATCCATATTGGGCACACAAATCCGACCATGCATCTGCAACACCCCATCATCTCCAATGTAACCTGCTTAGCACCATCGTGCCACACTGTGTCCTTAAGGACAAGCAAATGGGGTTCATCATACTGACGCTCTCTGATGAGCTCATATAAAGAAGACCGAGAGATTGTGCAAGCTAAGACACGACTGGGCTCCGCAACATCTAACCTCACGAACTGATTGGCCAAATCTTGAACATCTGATGTTGGCGGCCTCTTACCAACTGGAATGTACACAAGGCTACCCATACTTGCAGCCTTTCTACTCAATGCATCGGGCACCACATTGGCCTTCCCAAGATGATACAAAATGGTGATATCATAGTCTTTCAACAGTTCCAACCACCTTCGCTGCACCAATACTGTACACTCTGATGATCCGTGAATACCTCACATGACACGCCGTAGAGGTAATGCCTTCAAATCTTCAGTGCATGAACAATGGCTGCAAACTATAAGTCATGAACAAGGTAATTCTTCTCATGAACCTTCAACTGTCGCGATATGTATGCAATCACCCTACCATCCTGCATCAATACTGCACCGAGCCCAATACGCGATGCATCACCAATACTGGCACCGTAGTCAAAGCAGTCTTGAGCTTCTGAAAGCTCAACTCACACTCATCGGACCGCCTAAACGGGGCACCCTTCTGGGTCAATCTAGTCAATGGGGTTGCTATGGATGAAAACCCTTCCAAGAATCAGCGATAATAACTCGCCAAACCTAGAAAACTCTGAATCTCTGTAGTTGAAGTTGGTCTAGGCTAGTTTTGAACCGCCTCAATCTTCTTAGGATCCACTTTAATGCCCTTGGCCGATACAACATGCCCCAAATGGCAACTGAGTCCAACCAAAACTCACACTTTGAAAACTTGGCATATAACTGACTATCTCTTAGAGTCTGAAGTACAATCCAAAGATGTTGCTCATGCTCTTATCGATTGCGGTAGTAGATCAAGATATCATCAATGAATACGATCACTAAAGAATCCAAATAGGGCTTAAATACTCGGTTCATCAAATCCATAAATATTGCTAGGTCATTTGTCAACCCAAATGACATCACTAAGAACTCATAATGGCCATACTGAGTTAGAAAGGCTGTCTTTGGGACATTCGATGCCCTAATCTTCAACTAATGGTAGCCAGACCTCAAATCAATCTTCGAAAATATTTTGGCACCCTGAAGCTGGTCAAATAAGTCATCAATCCTCGGCAACGGATACTTGTTCTTGATAGTGACTTTGTTCAGCTGTCAATAGTCTATACACATCCTCATCGAACCATCTTTCTTCTTTACGAACAACACGGGCTCACCCCAAGGTGAGGCACTAGGTCTAATGAATTCCTTATCGAGCAAATCTGGTTACTGCTCTTTCAGTTCTTTCAACTAAGGAGGGGCCATATTGTATAGTGGAATAGAAATGGGTTGAGTTCCCAGAGCCAAATAAGTACATAAGTTAGCATCTCCGTCGGGTGGCATCCCTGCAGATCTGTAGGAAACACCTTTGGAAACTCACGCACAACAGATATCGAATCCATGGAAGGAACCTCCGCACTAGAGTCACGAATATAGGCCAAATAATCTAGACATCCCTTCTCGACCATACGTCGATCCTTGACATAAGAAATAACTCTTCTTGTAGAATGGCCAAGATTCCCTGTCCACTCTAATCGAGGCAACCCCGACATGGCTAAGGTCACTGTCTTGGCGTGATAATCCAATATAGCATGATAAGGTGACAGCCAATCCATGCCCAAAATAATATCAAAGTCTACCATATCAAGAAGTAGGAGATCTACACTAGTCTCAAGACTCCCAATAGTAATCACACATGAGCGATAAACACGATCTACAATAATAGAATCTCTCACAAGCGTGGACACATACACAAGAGCACTCAAAGAGTCATGAGACATAACCAAATATGAAGCAAAATAGGATGACACATAGGAATAAGTAGAGCCCGGATCAAATAGAACTTAAGCATCTCTATGGCAAACTGGAACAATACATGTGATAATATCGTTAGATGAATCGGCCCCAGGTCTAGCTGGGAATGCATAAAAATGAGGCTGGGCCCCACCACCCTGACCTTCACCTCTTGGGCGGCCTCTAGCTGGTTGGCCTCCATCTCTAACGGCCTGACCTTCACCTCTAATGGCGTAAACTTTACCTCTTGTCAGCTGAGCGGGCGATGAAGCAACTGGTGCCGAAACCATGGCACGAGAACTCTGTTATGGCGTGCTACTCAACAATCTAGGACAGTACCTCCTGATGTGATATGTACCCCCATACTCAAAACACCTATCATGTTGTTATAGCTGCTAAAGCTGAAACTAACCCGAACGGGCAGGATAACCACAGTGGTAGCTTTGTATTAGAGGCGCACTAATATGAGATAACGGTGCACTGTAGGCTGCCTGCCCAGGATGTGATACATAAGGACCACAACTACCCAAGGCACTATGGGATGCCTGAAGCGCTAACTGAAATAGCCTAGGAGGATGCCCACTACCAAAAGTACCCCTGCCTCCAAATGAGGCACCACTGAAACTATCGGAATGACGAGGCCTCTTATTAGACACCGGCCCCCTCTCCTGACCACGAACCATCTTGATCTGTCTAATAATATATATGGCCCTCTGGAAAGAAATATTGTCCCTAGTCTTCTTAGCCATCTGTAACCTAATACTGAAGGTGGGCCCATCAATGAATCTCCTCACTTTCTCCCTCTCAGTAGGGAGTAAAACAATGGCATGGCAAGATAGGTCCCCAAATCGAGTCTCATACTGGGTGATGGTCATGTCACCCTACTGAAAATGTTCAAACTGCCTGCGATACTCCTCTCTCATAGTGAAAGGAATGAACTTCTCAAGAAATAGTTGTAAAAACTGATCCCAGGTAAGTGCAGGCGAACCAGCTAGTCTAGTCAACACATAATCTCTCCACCATCTCTTAACAGAACCGGTCATCTAGTTTACTACAAAGTCGACCCCATTTGTCTCAACAATACCCATATTGTGCAACACCTCGTGGTCTCAACTTCCCGAAGCACAGTGGGCTACCTGAAGAGCTGACTGAATCGACCTAAGAGGGTGGCCTCTACCAAAAGAACCCATGTCTCCAGATGAGGCACAACTGAAACCACCAATAGGATGAGGCCTCTTCTCAGGCATCGTCTTTCTATCTTGACGACGAATTATCTCGATCCATCTAGCAATCTCTGTGACCCTCTAGAAGAAAATATTATCCCCCGTCTCCTTGGCCATATGAAGACTGATGCCAAAAGTAAGACGATAAATAAACCTCTTTACCATTTCTCTATCAGTGGAAATCAAGATAGTTACATGACGAGCTAGGTCCACAAATCTGGTCTCATACTGGGTGACGGTCATGCCACCCTGCTGGAGGGGCTCGAATTGCCTTCTACGGTACTCCTCTCTCAATGTGAAAGGAATTAACTTCTCTAGAAATAGCTGCAAAAACTGATCCCAAGTAAGTAGAGGTAAACCGGCTGGTCTGCTCTGCACACAATCTCGCCACCATCTCTTGGCGGAACCGGTCATCTGGAACACTGCAAAGTCGACCACATTGGTCTCAACAATACCCATATTGTGCAATACCTCGTGGTAACAGTCTAAGTAATAATGTGGGTCCTCAGAAGGTGCACCGCTGAAATGAATAAGAAAAAGCTTGGTAAACTTATCCAGCCTCAACAAGGCCTCAGAAGACATAGCGGGCCTATCCCCGGCCTATGCCGCAACAATTGGCTAAACTACCCCAACTGGCTGATGAACGACCCGGCCAGTCGTTTTGAGAGTTAGAGCCCCGAACCCCTATTAACTGCTTTCCCTATATCTATTTCTGCTATTATGACTTGCCGGGATGATTGGTTTTGAGTTTCGGAGTGTTTTGGGACACTTAGTCCCTAAATGAGAGCTTAAGTCTTAGAATTTGGATCGTAGTAGAAACTGTATGAAGACGGATCCGGAATGCAATTTCATCGACTCCGTTAGCTCCGTTGAGTGATTTTGAGCTTAGTAGCGCATCCAGAATATGTTTTGGAGGTCTATAGTAGATTTAGGCTTGAATTGGTGAAAGTTAAATTTTTGGCGATTTCGGCTGATAGTGGAAATTTTTGATATCGAGCTCGGAATGGATTTCCCAAAGTGGATATAGGTTCGTAGTATTATTTGTGACATGTGTGTAAAATTTGAGGTAATTCGGACTAGATTTAACGTGGTTCGGCATCGTTTGTAGGATTTGGAAAAATTCTAGGTTTTTAGGCTTGAATCCGTGCTTAATTCATGATTTTTGGTGTTGTTTGATGTGGTTTGAAGGCTCGACTAAGTTTGTATGGTGTTATAGGATTGGTTGGTAGTTTTGGTTGAGGTCCCGGGGGCCTCGGGTGTATTTCGGATGCTTAACGGAATGAAATTGGACTTAGGAAAAATGTGGTGCTTTTGCTGGTTCTGCTGTAATCGCACCTGCGCAAGGCTGCCCGCAGGTGCGAGCAAATTGGCGCAGAAGCGGTAAAATGGAGGAGTTCTAGGGGTCGAAGGTGCGAGGTGATTTCCGTCGCAGGTGTGTATGGTCCGCAGAAGCGAAAGGGAATTCCGCAGACGCGCACGCGCAGATACGACCCTTTCATCGCAGGTGCGAAGACAGAGGGGGGTAAGTGATTTGCGCAGATGCGCACATTTTTGCCGCACAGGCGCACCCGCAGGTGCGTGTTCAGGCTCTGCATATGCGGAAATACCTGAGCAGTGGTTAAAACCGAAGGGCTTCGCGATTTTTGTCATTTTTGGACTTTGCAACTCCGTTTAGGGAGATGTTTGAGAGCATTTTCGAGAGATTGCTTGAGGTAAGTCCATTGTGCTTATGTTTGATCAATAATCTTGCTTCCCCATATATTTTTCCACCTAGTTAGTGTGTATTTAAGGTGAAAATTGGGAATTGGAGGCTAGGGATTTGGAAGTTTGATTTGTGGAATTGGAGGACCATTTGGTGTCGGATTTTAGTAATTTTGATATGGTTAGACCCGTGAGTGAACGAGCTTTTGTATTTTATGAATTTTACCCGATTTCGAGACATGGGCCCCACGGACGAAGTTTGAGTTAATTTCAGAATTTTCCTTAAAATGTTAATTTCGTTAATTAGATGAGTCTATTATTGTTGTAATTATGATATATAATTGCTTTTGGCTAGATTTGGACCATTCAGAGCCGAATATTCGTGGAAAGGGCATTCTTACGGATTGATTAAGCTTAACTCGAGGTAAGTGGCTTGCCTAACTTTGTGTGGTGGAAATCCCCTTAAGATTTGGAACTATTGTGCTATGTGAGCGTCGTGTACGTGAGGTGACGAGTAGGTACACAGGCTAGTTGTGGAAAACCCGATTTTCTTACTGAGCAGCAATATGTTTTCCTACTATTTTGAGTTATACCATTTTAATGAGTACTAATCTATTTTCATTCTTAATTGAGTTATTCCAATATGTGTAGCTATCATGTTTAGTCTAATACAACATGTCTACGTGTCTTAATTGTTTATGTGAATTATGTGCAGCATGCTTAATGAATTTCCTGCTTCTTCCATGACTGGTACTTAGTCTAAATTCTAAGAATTTCGTGATGTAGTTGTATTTCTATCATTCGCGTTGCATATTTACTTTGGGACTACGGGACGGTATTCCGGGAGATCCCCCTGCACATTTATTTTGGGACTACGGAACGGTATTCCGGGAGATCCTCCTGCACATTTATTTTGGGATTACGGAATGGTATTCCGGGAGATACCCCTACACATTTACATTTGGGACTACGGGGCGGTATCTCGGGAGATCCCCTGTTATGTTTCTGTGTACTGAGTTGTTACCTTCTATGATTTCATTGTTATTAAATTTCAGCCTTTATTTTATTACGGTATTACACTCTATATTATTTTTGTTATATATTTACCAGTACGGCCCTCGCCTCGTCACTACTCGACCGAGATTAGGCTTGGCACTTACTGGGTACCGATTGTGGTGTACTCATGCTACTCTCTGCACATGTTTTTCATGTGCAGGTCCAGGTGTACCTTATCAGCCGCACTATCAGTGAGCTGGGACAGCTTTGGAGACTTCAAGGTATATCTGTCGCGTCCGCAGACCTCGGAGTCTCCTTCTACTCTTTCTCATGTCCATTATCTTCTGTATTTTTCCTTGTTAGATTCTGAGGTATAGAGACACTAGATTTTTCTTTCTGTAGTTTGTGATTCACGATGTTCTGGGTTTTGGGATTTGTTGCGTATTTTTGAATAATTGGTTAAATTCATATTTTTATTTCATTATTCCGCAAAATGTTAGGCTTACCTAGTTATAAAGACTAGGTGCCGTCACGACGTCACACGGAGGGGAAATTGGGTCGTGACAGTTGGGCTACTGGAGTCTGATATAGGGGAGCCACCTGTTCTGGAGTATGGGTAGCGAGAGTCTGTACTCCTCCCCCAGCCTGAAAGATGGTTGGTGCCACCGGAAATGCACCAGTCTTGGTCACACTCTCTATAAGGCCTACCAAGCGGACTAGAGCGTCCTGAAGTACTTGAGTGGCTACGAATCCCTCCGGGACCTGAGCTAGTTCGACGAGTACGGTCTAAGTTGGGACCTCCTCCTCATGATCAATCTGAGGCTTCACTGCAGGTGCTGCTGCTGGAGCTCTAGGCTGAGCTCTGCCTATGGCTCGTCCTCGTCCTCGGCCTCTGCCCCTGGTAGTAGCTGCCACATGGGGCTCCGGCTCTTGTCCGATTGCAGATGTTATACGTGTTCTCCCCATCTGCAAGAGAATAAGAATAGAATGTTTCAATCATCAAATGATAGAATGAAATCGCACGATAGAGAAAGAAAGAAGAGAATATTTTCCTAAAACTTCATAGCCTCTAGAAGATAAGTACAGACGTCTCTGTACCGATCCTCCAGACTATACTAAGCTTGCTCATGACTCGTGAGACCTAGGCAACCTAGTGCTCTGATACCAACTTGTCACGACCCGGAATCCCAACCTCGAGGTTATGATGGCGCCTAACATCTACTTGCTAGGAAAGCCGACGTGAACAAAATATTTACTGATTTTAACAATTTACGATAAGATATTAACAATGAAAATGGTACAAGTCTGAAGTCTAGTATAAATAATAATACAGAACAACGACTCTAAACATAACAGTGGTGTCACGAGTACATGAACTCTAGAGTGCTACAAACATGGCCTCAATAAAATACACTATTTTGAGACTCAGAGAAATAGTAAAGATATGAGGGAAGGGGACTTTAGAGTTGTGAACGCTGTGCAGTTGTACCTCAAGTCTCCGTCAACAACTGGATTCGAGCAAATATACTGAATGTCGCTAGGACCCACTCTGAAATTTGCACAAAAACTGCAGAGCATAGAATGAGTATAACTGACCCCATGTACTGTGTAAGTGCCGAGCCTAACCTCGACGAAGTAGTGACTAGGCTAAGACGGGCCACTTACAGTAACATATACACAGTAATGATAATAATAATAGGGAAAGAAAACAAGAATGAAAGTAAAGCAGTTAATTTATAAAAATGAACTCAAGCTCACAATTAGAGAACCCAGAATAACAGACCTCATAATTTTATATAAAAATGCTGAAAACTAACACAATAACAATAATGAGTACAACACACACAATCTGTTGCAGCGCGTAATCTGATCTCACCGTACAGGCGTACACACACAATCCTCCCTTATTTTACCATAACATCATTTATCAATATCAAGAATCACATATACAATCCGTTGCGGCGCGCAACCCGATCCCACCGTACCATCACAATCCTCCCTTATTCCGCCATATAATCATTTATCAATACCAAGTATTACATACACAAACTATTGCGGCGCGCAACCCGATCCCACCATATCGTCATTTATCAATATCATAATCCTCCATTATTCCACAATATCACAAACCGTTGTGGCATGCAACTCGATCCACAAATAATGTAAATAAACGTAAACAAACCAATAACTCAATTTACAAGAATTTTCTACAATCAACGGGTATAAGTGCAAGGCAATAAAGGAACCACATAATAAATCAAAGAATGCAACAAATATTGCCAAAAACAACATGACAAGTAAAACACGTGACAATTAAGGTGTGCAAGTAAAACAATTAAGGCAAGTAGCAACTAAGCACAGAGTCATGGAAGAGACGATTAATTCGATACAAGAATAATCAGATGACAAATAACAAATTACAGCATAGAAAGTAATTGAAGCATGTAATAATTAAGGCATGGAATAAAATAAGTCATGAAATAACAAGAAATATGGAAACAAATATCTTAACAGTGTAAATACACTCGTTACCTCGCATATACGTCGTTTTCTCATATAATCCACATAACACATAATACAAATTTCCTAATTTCCTCAAGTCAAGGTTAGACCCAGCACTTACCTCGCTCAGCAATCAAATCAAAGCTTAATCAGGGCCTTTCCTCTAAAATTTGCCTCCACACCAATCGAAACTAACCAAAATCGACTTAATACTATGAAACAATGCTAGAAAAATTAATTACAATAGATAAAGCTAAGATCTTTACACTTTTCTCAAAAAATCAACAAAAATCAACCCGGGGCTCGCCCAATCAAAACCTGAGTCCAATGGTAGATTCTGACTACCCATGACCCCACGAGTTCATATATGATTAGTTTCAAAATCCGAGTCCAAATCGACTCTCAAAACTCAATTTCTTATTTTTTAAAAACTTGACAAGGTTTCACAATTTTTCACCTTGATTCACATGATTTTGATATTAAAGTCTAAGATAAATTGATAGAATATGATTAGAAATAGATTGGAATCACTTACCCAAAGTTTATAGATAAAATTCCCTCTTCAAAATCGCCTCCTACTAAGTCTAGGGTTCAAAAATGAGAGAATGTTTCCAAAAATCCCATCTCATAGCCCTTTTACCAGTTACAGATGTCGCATTTGCGATACAATATTCCTATTTGGGAACCCTCGCAATAGCGGTCTAAGGCTCGCATTTGCAAACCCTGACGACCTCATAAAACCTCGCTTTGCGAGAAAAGGCTTTGCAACTGCGAAGTAGGGAGTTTGGCAAATACGAACAAATGTTCGCAATTGCGAACCAAGGCAAAATGTGGGAGACTTCGCAAATGCGAAGGGGATGTCGCAATTGCGACAACTGAGCCCCCACTGTCACATTTGCAATTTTGATGCTAGTGCCCGCAATTGCGATACTTGAGCACCATCATCACCAGCAGTCAAATTTTAGTTCAAAATCATTCCGGAATATGTCCGAAACTCATCTGAGCCCTCGGGGCTCCAACCCAAACATTCACAAAAGTATAACAACATCATACGAACTCGCTCGCGTGATCAAAATACAAAAATAACATCTAAAACTACGAATTGAACTCTAAAATACATGAATTTCAAAGTAAAGTTTAAGAATTTCTAAAATTACAACTAAACGTCCAAATCCTATCAAATCAACTCTAAACGACACCAAATTTTGCACATAAGTTCTAAATACCATAACAGACCTATTCCAAGTCCAAAAATCAAATTCTGAACTCGATAGCTAAAAGTCAACCTACGGTCAAACCTTTTAACTTCAAATTGCCAAATTTTGGCAAATCAACATGCCCAAGTCCAAAATCACGATACGGACCCACCGAGATCGTCAAAATACTGATTCAAGTCCGTTTATACAAAATATTGACCGTAGTCAACTCAAATTATTTTAAGGTAAAATTTTATATTTTCTTTAATGTTTCACATAAAAATTTTTCGAAACAAGACACAGACTGTGTACGTAAATCGAGAAATACTAAATGGAGTTTGGAATGCTTTTAGAGGATTGCCGTTTCATATTAAGGAGAAATACTAATAGAATAAAGGCTAAAACTCAAAATGACCTATCGGTCATCACACTAACTATGATACCAAGTTCTAATGAAGAGGATAGTTTTTTACATTGTGTTTTAAAGTTATGCGAGACTTCTTTTTGTTTCACAATTTGGTGGACTCAACGTTTGTGGACTCAAGAATAAAATATCTAGATTCATTAATTTATGAAACAAAAAGAAGTCTCACTACTTTAGGTCAGTTTGTGTGAGGTACAATATCATGCCCCGGCCTCGGGGAGCGCGATCGGTGCTCAACCGAGATAACCCGGCCAAGCAAGGTTGTCCAATGCCTTCTATACGAACTCACCCATGAATAAAGAGAAGATACATTTCATTAGTTATATCATTTTTAAGTCTTAAAATACAAACACTTTCATAGTTTGAAGTGGAATATATGGTACAAATACAACATTACTAGTTTGACCTTCCCAACACCATGTCTACGGAGCCTTTAATATATACAAAGAAGTACAATGATAGTGCCGGCAACAAGGCCTCGGGTATACCTCAAAACTAAATGCATATGGAGCAAAAGATATATGACCCCGAAATGAAGTGGAGCTCACCAAGTCAGCTGGGAAGAGGGTGCACCGCTATCACTGATCAAAGCCGCCTGTTGTGGAACCTGCATCCATTAAAGATGCAGTGCCCCCAACAAAAGGGTCGTTAGTTCATGTCAATAGTACAAGGTTAAAAACCAAACACCCTCTTCAAGGATTAGAAGTGCAACATGAATGTGACGAATCATGGAAGCAATAAAAGGGCTTAAATAGCCATTAAAAACCATAGAAAATTAATTTAAAGCTTTTAATAATATTTATAAATTTCAAGTTGGTAATCCTCTATATGTCCTCAATCACAATACCACAATCTCCACACAAAGAGGCCCTGTTATCTTACCCCAATATGTGTGGGTGGAGGTGTATTCGTTATCACAATCTCTACACAAAGCGGTCCCGCCGCCTCACCCCAATGTGTATGGGTGATAGTGTATTCACAATCACAATCTCTGCACAAAGCGTCCATGTCACCTCACCCCAATGTGTGCGGGTGGAGGTGTAGTCACAATCACAATCTCTACACAAAGCGGCCCCGCCGCCTCATCCCAATGTATGCGGGTGGAGGTGTATTCACAATCACAATCTCTACACAAAGCGGCCCTGCCGCCTCACCCCAATGTATGCGGGTGGAGGTGCATTCACAATGCCACACTTCGGATTCCCAAAACGATAATTGTTTATACAAAAGATTTCTTTTCAAATCTACCATTTGGCACCTTTGGCCTTAACAAGTATAAGTTCATAAGATTTCATCATATGAGAAACAAGAATTTGATCACATTGATTTCGTACAAAATTTTCTTCTCAAAAAGGGGTATAACATGATTAAGTAAAAATATAAAATCATTAACACGTGAGGGTTTGGACACGTTATGCAATTTCAGAATCAATTTACTATCTTTAATATGCCACCTCAACAGTGTTTCAAGTTCGAACTACACATGATGGAGTCTTGTAAGAATACGGGAATTCCAATACTTGAAGAAGAGTTTAGCCTTCATACCTCGAAGGAGCCTTCCGTGGTGTAACAACAACATCCCGACACTCCTAACGATGCCAATCTATAGAAGAGGGGGGGAATTACAAATACGATTAGAGGAATTCGTATGGCAAGAGCTGCTACAATGACAACCCAACCTTTCCTCAACCAATTCAACAATAAAATCACCCAAGGTTGTCCGACAATTTTCCCATAATCCATATTAGCTCATGTATTAGCTCATGCATGTGATATGTCTACTCTTATCACCCATAACCAACTCAGAATTCAAAATTAGAGAATTGGAGGAAGAAATTCTTACCTTTTAGAAACCCTAGCAAGTTCCTTTTGATGAAATTTTAAGGCTTAATCCAAGTATA
Source organism: Nicotiana otophora (assembly GCA_000715115.1). Lineage (NCBI taxonomy): Eukaryota > Viridiplantae > Streptophyta > Magnoliopsida > Solanales > Solanaceae > Nicotiana > Nicotiana otophora. Next base: position 11,629 of record AWOL01S0024717.1, on the reverse strand, counting down.
GTAGTGAAATCCTTGAATCCTCCCCTTTCTCTCTCTAAAATAGGTCTCCCATCTCTCTAAAATACCAGATAACCCCTCAAAAATGACCCATATGGCTAAATAAAAAGAAATGGGATCGGGTTATAAAATTAGAAAAATGAAGCCCCGATGTAGATCTGCGGTCGCATATGCGACCGCATAACACTTCTGCGGTCCGCAAAATGGACCGCATAATGGTCCTCCGGAACTGAGCACTTTTGTGCAGGTATGCGACAAGTCTGCGGTACGTAGACCAATTATGCGGTGGCATAAAGGACCATAGAACTTCCTTCCGAAATTACTCATGATGGTTTTGCGACGAATATGCGGCCCGCGAAACGATTATGGGGTCGCATAATTGACAGCAAAATAACTTTCAAAATTTGCGCATTTCTTTGCTTCACTCTGCGGCGGATCGGCGGTCCGCATATCAGTTCTGCGGTCACATAATGGATAGCAGAAATGCCCTGTTCTGCAATAATTATTTTTCAACTCCTCAACACACTGTTCAATCCAAAAAATTCGTATCGCGAACATTAGCCTACCACAGCACTACAAAATTTTGGGTTTTATGTGAAATTCTTACGGGGCCTTACACACAACATAAAATTTCTCTTTCCCCACTACTTTACCATGGTTAAGTATAATGTTGTACTTTTTTTTTAACTCAAGCAAAAAAAATTATTAGGCTGAATTAGCAACCAACAAGTTTACGATAAAACTAGTCTCATACTCCCGATAGAAAGGAGTAGCATAATTTCTAGACTCTCTTGCCAAGCAATGAGCAACAAAACCTACTTGCTTCTTAACCAAGACTAGAAAAATATTAAAACTTCTCCTTAATATGAAACGGCAATCCTCTAAAAGTATTCCAAACTCCATGTTATCTTAAAAAAAAATACAATTTTTTTTGGGCATCGCATTCAATTATATCTGGGATACTAATATTAAATCAACCAGATGAGAGCAAAACGTAAACTCATAATTTCAACATGATTAGAATTTCAACTGGCCTGTTGAATCATGCACAACAACCCATATATGAAGACAACTGCATCTATATTGCACTTCGAGATCCCATGTGGAGGCTTAGATCAAGGTGAGATCACAACCCGAGTGGAAGCTCACCACACCTCATGGCTCAATTTTTCAAAAGGACTGCACATGAAAGAACTCTATGCCTTCCACTTCTGGTTGATATTGCCATGCCACCTGAACTTCTTTTGCCTTTTCGCAATCAAAAAATACATTGTACTTTGTTGAAAAGTTGATTAGCATTTTTTGTTAGAAAAACGTACATGGAAGGAAGGTAACGAGCAAAACATGGGGTGTAACTTGTAAGCCTTGTAAGTTTTTAATACTTTTATTTTCTAAGACTTAAGTGATAGTATTAGAGTACTTCTTGGCAAGGCAAGCGATTAATTATGTATACCCCAACTTTGTTTTATTTATTTTTAAATTTTTTTTTTTGAAACAATGGACATTTTCTCCCACATATGTCAATTAACTATTCAATGCCTATTTTACCCTACGTCGTCAAGCTTTGTCTTTTTTTTTTTTACTTTTTGAATTATAACAACAATAACAACAAATAACATATCCAGTATAATCCCACATAGTGAGGTCTGGTGAGGGTAATGTGTACGCAGACATTACCCCTACCTTGTGGAGATAGAGATGTTATTTTCAATATACTCTCGGCTCAGGAAAGTATAAGCACCACATTAATAAAAAGATAAACATGAAGGAACAACATCGAGAAGCCATGTAAAAGCAGCATAAAAAACAAGAAGATATTAAGATGACCGAAATACACGAAACGACAGGTAATCATAGAAACCTACCAAAATACACGAAACGGCAGGCAATCATAGAAACCTACTACCAACAGAAAGCGAGAGTACGTACTAATACTACCGATATTAGCAATCTAGCATAGCTAACCTACTACCCTAATCCCTGATCTTCACACCTTCATATCAAGAGTCATGTCCACAGTTAGATGTAGTTGCACCATGTCTTGCCTTATCACATCTTTCCAATTCTTCTTCGGTCTGCCTCTAGCCCTCTACCTCTCCTTAGACCCTCCAATATCAACACCTCACAGCTTATGCAACAAACTTACCTTTAACAAAATAGATATAATTTTCGAGACAAAAAAAGTCAAAATAGTAATTAAGTGTATAAGTTAATAACGTTCTATAATGAAATTAATGACTATAACAAAAAAAAATAGCAATCAAAACACTAATATCTATTTTATAACAAATTTCTAAAAGATTATAACTCGTATATCTATATATATGTGATAGAGAATAAGAGAGGAGTGAGATTTAAATATATACAGATACGCATATTTATGTACTTAATTCACGTAATATTAATCTGGAAATAGAATCTGGGTTGGTATTTATCCCATGTTTAGTTATAGGTATTAACTAATTATGATATAAATTTTAGACAAAAAAGGTATGATTAGTTATCTCATGTAAAAGGTGGGATAATTAATCGCTTAATCCCATGATATATTCCATTTCATGGGATATCGTAGAATATTACATCATTGTACCAAATGACCCAAAAAAACAATAAATCGAAATTACTTGTACAAAATTCTGCTTACATACGATATTGTGCAACAAATGAACAACTTACCTATGAAGGCCTTAGTTTCATAAAAATAAATCTTTTGTGATCGTGTTAGGCATTTTGAAAGTATCTTGTTGTGATATCATCCATGACGTAGGGCGGGATCATGGGGCAAATCAAAGAGAATGACTAGCTAACGTTTAGGCTAAGAATGGGACTTAGCTGACTTACACGACACTTTAGATGGATTCTACATCGAAATCGGAAAAAAAACTGAAAAGATCTGTAAAACATATTGCACGCTTTCATAATAATGTACTTTTAGATTCGATGATAATGTACCTCAAACAATAAATATGTGAAATTTGTTAGGCCAAAAATAAAAAATACGTATCATGAATTTGGATCGTAATGCTTGTTTCGAGCCCCAACTTTCCAGTGATCATCCAATTTTTCTTCTTCGAGTCCACACGCTGAGAATAAGGAATAGTATAACAAATCTAATTTGATGGTAACGTCTAACGAATAACGATGTTGGTTTAAACGTGGTTGCAGCTTGTTTATTTGATGATTGAATTCGATAGTAACAGTTCTAATCATGTCCTCATTCATTTCGTCATCATTTGAAACACGTATGAATGTGACACTATATGCATACTTGAGTATAGAACTGGAGCAGCGAAACCAGTATTAGAAGTTTATATATTCGAAATTTTAATCTTTTTTAATTATTAAGTATTAAATTAATAATGTGTACATGTATAATAAATTTCTTAAGATATATACATGATTCTATCAAAGTTACTGAATTGGACTAAATCTTAACCTAATCTCTAGCTCCGCCCTTTTCTGGGTTCGAATTTGTATATATTTAATGAATTTCTTAAGATAAATCAGAGCTAATATTTTAATTATGGGTTCAATAAAGCTCAATAAATTTGGCCAAAATCATGTATTGTGAATCTATTTAATTTATAAATAATTTATTTAAAACCCGATAAATTACCTTTTTAGAATTCAGAATTATTAAATTCAAAATTCTGAATCCACCTCCCGAATTACTATTAACCCCACTTATAATGGAAAGAAAGCTAATAGGGAAAAAAGAGCAAACAACTAAAACTCCAATTGTTTGTATATATGTAAGTCTGGACATATACAATGTTTTTGATAAGTAAAAGCACTTAAGAGAAATACTAACGCGCTTATCATCAGCTAATTTATTTTGAAGTGAGAGAACCAAAAGGGAAATGTATACAGAAAATAAAATGTGAGAGGATAATACAAACATTTAAAAAACTCCAAGTATTGACCATCAGAAAACGAGTTTTTTGTGAAAAAGTGATTAATGATGACTATGTACCAAAAATGAAAAGATTAGTGCTGACTGCTGACCAAATTAACTAATTAACGGCGGCTTTATGCCTAATCTTTGCACTTTTGCTTCTTTGAATATGGCTAACTGCAATAATTACGTGTATCAAAATAATAAATACATAGCATGCATTTCTTTCATTTAACGGACCACATGACTAATTAATATGTATTTTTTTATTTTTTTATTACTAACTATAATAAATTAACGTGATATAGTAAATATACTAGGTTTAGAAAAATTTAATCATGAATGCAATATATTTATATAATTGATGCAAATACACTCATTTCTTTAAACTTGAACATTTATGTAGAATTAACAAAGTAATGTTATAAAGTACATATTGTACTTTTGTTACGAGCCTTTTGACGGCATCTTATAAAATAATCTCTCCGATAAATATCTTATTTGTGCCATTGTCACAAAAGAGAACGGATCAATACAATAATTAGCAAAACATAAAGAGAAAGGGAGATAAGCAAAGCTGACGCAATACAGGGGCGAAGTTAGAGTTCTCATTACGAGGTCGGTCGAATCTAGTAGTTTTAGTTCAAATCTTGTGTTTGTCTTAAGTAAATCATTGAATATGTTCAAATTTTTAATTAATTAAAACTCAATAACTTAAAAGGGCTTGAATCCCGAACCTCGTAAACTTTCAAATCTTGACTCCGCTATAGTTAATATATACCAGATGAGATCCACGATTTGGTGGCCGCGGGGGCATGACAATCAATATAAATTTATCATTGCTCATAATTCATAAAGATTATTACATGGACATATGCTAATATCTGACTATTTCTCGAAAACATCTGCAAATATATATGAAATTGTGACTGAAGTTATCGGGTGCCGGTGACCCCTCTCCTTATAATATGCATCCGCCTCTAGTTAAGACAATATTCATGTAAAACGTAAAAGGAATTTATGCCTGACTAATAAACTTCTTTCTTAGTCATAACAAGAAAATCAAAGAGGTAATTAAAGCAGCACGCGTAATTAAGAACTAACACAGTCTCACTATGCATGCTCCTTTTTCTGCAAATACTAGGAATTAAAGACTTCTGCGCTGACCAAATTAAAATACAAAAAAAAAATAAAAAAATATGACAAACTTGGAATTCCCTGCATATTTTTTTGACTCGAGTACTATTTCCTGTGGACTCCATTTTTTTAAATGATTTCCTGTCAATTTTTACTACGAATAAGATGCGAGTACATTTGTTATACTCCATTTTTGTGTTGACCTGTCAATTTTTACTCTTAGTGGGCGTTTGGACATAAGAATTCTAAAATTCCTCAAAAAAATGAATCTTTTTTAAGTAGAAATAGAATTTAAAAATTAGAGTTGTGTTTGGAGTTGTTTTTGAATTTTTATAAGTAATTTGAAAGTTTTGAAAAATACTTTTTTGGAGTTTTTTAAATTTCTGAAAAAATCCGAATCTAACTTCAAATGAAATTTGAAATTTTCATGGACAAACATTGATTCCGAAAAAAGTAAAATTTCGAAAAAAAGTAAAAAATTTCTTATGGCCAAACGGGCCTTTAGTGAAATGTTATTATTCACGTGCGGGTTAATATTTAAATTTGATGAGTTCAACATTTAGGTTTGTACGTTAAGTCACTTACACATTTGAAATTATGGGGTTTTAATTTAATATTTTCGAAATTTTAGTAATATTTAATGCATATATCTATATTTCGCGTCAATAATACTAGATTTAGTTAAACTCATCGACTCTATTTTTCCGCCATGCCCTCCTCGTTTCAAAAGCTTCTTCTTGTATCCCTTTCAAGCAGAGGCGGAGCTAGGGATTTAAGTGTGTGGGTTCTAAATTTTAAAATAAAACATTGCTTCCATGGGAAATCGAACCCCCATCTTTTCCAGCGAACCCACAACCCTTACCGTTGAACCAAGACCCTTTTTGTTACTGGGTTCGGCAGTATATATTTATATAGATTTAGTAAATATTTCAATACAAATAGAGGGTTCCAGAAAAAGTCACTGGGTTCGCCCGAACCCGCAACCACTACTGTAGCTCCGCCCGTGCTTTCAAGCGTCAACATCGTCCAAATATGAACGGTTTATTTTTGTTAAAATAGAAATTTTAAATACTCATAATTTTTGAATATATATATATATTGTATAGGGTAAAATATGTTCATATTTAATGCTCGTATAATAACGCGACACGTGGAGTTGAAGGCAAATGAAAAGTGAGGCAAATGAAAATCAAGTCCGAAGCCAACGTTTTCATTTGTTCCCGAAGGGAATGGTGTTCATAAAGGCGTAATAAATGCCTGCCACCCGATATCATTTAACGGAGAATATTCTATAACATTAAGTACATAGTCTGTTATAGAGAATATGGCATTCACTGCATACAGTTACTCATTCTTCAATGGCTCTTATAATTTCCATTTAAGAGGGGCTTAATCCTAAGACCTTGTTCCCTAGGTACAATTATAAATAGTGAACTCAACAATCATTGTAAGGACACGAATTTTCTGAGAGCACATACTATACTCTATTCAAAGCTCAATAATATCTTATCTTCTTGCTTAATAATATTGTTACTATTGCCTCCGGAAGCTCTATTTCCAGAACCAGAATTTCTGCCGTTTTTATATTAATTTCAGTGCTAAGTCTTATATTCTTGTTTAATTTATTTATCATTTTAGGATCAAATCGATTTATTTGTCTATAAATCACGTATAAATTTAACTATACTGTTTTACGCGTAAACAGTTTTCCGCCCACCATGGGGCTTAGACAACTGTGTAATTGAGTTGATCATTGCATTTGTTACTAACATGTTTGATTCTTTGTTCTAAGCAAAGATCATAGAAAATGACAGATAGCGATGTCAACGCCGCACACAACGTTGAGGCCCAAAGAAATCAGCCTCAGCATGAAGATTTGATCAGTGATACCCGTAGCGAGGGGGATGAGGCCATGCCGGTTCATGGCGAGCAATATCCACGACATGTTCGAGAGGCAACTCTTGATGATGCTGAAGACGAGCACGTCACCGAAACAGTAAGGATCCCGAGGGATGAACAAAAGGCCATTATAGACCACCTCTCACAACAGGATTAGGTCATGACGGAATTGAGGCAGGCATTGTCGGGTGCTTCCAACACCCCGAGGGGCGAAGCCGGCTTTGACAGGGCCGGGGGGGAGAGGGGGCGATAATAGATCCGGTAAAAATGATGAGAATGATCTTTTTAAAATCAAACTCATGCGGTTTATGAGGGAAATAAATGCCCAAATGGATCAGATTCCGGGCGCACCACCAGTATTTAAGGACAGGACTCAAAGAAGTATACCCAATTGCCGTTCAAACCAAGCGCGACACCAGAGTTGATCCCGAAGCGGTTCAAAATGCGAGACATTCTGAAGTATGATGGGACTTCGGATCCTCAGGAACACATCACCACCTATACAACGACGGTAAAGGGAAACGATTTAGCTTTGCACGAGATTGAGTCAGTCTTACTGAAGAAATTTGGGGAGACCCTTACGAAGGGGGCCCTAAAATGGTATTTGCTCTTTCCGAACACTCAATAGATTCCTTTGAGATGCTCGTGGATTCTTTCATCAAAGCCCATTACGGGGCCATAAAGGTACAAGCCCGAAAGGCCGACATATTCAAAATTGCGCAAGGAGAGTATGAATTGCTGCGGGAGTTCGTGACCAGATTCCAGAAAGAAAGGATGCTGCTCCCGGTCGTACCACACGAGTGGGCCACTGAAGCATTTATTAAAGGGTTGAATCCGAGATGTTTTGATGTTTCTCGGAAGTTGAAAGAAAGTCTGCTCGAGTCTGGTGTGCGGATGTTCACAATCGATACGAGTCAAAGATAAGAACTGAGGACGATCAGCTCAATTTTCCAGCATCAACCAAGGGCCGAGATCGGGAAAAGAATAAGGAGAAATCAAAAAAATGATTTCGACACAGATCGTCGGTCTTCAAGGGGTCGGTTTATGCCCTATGGACGGGCCGAAGGATGCGGCAAAGATTTTTGATCGGCGGATAGATTCACTACCGATAGGAGAGCTAATTGCACGACAAGGAGATATCGGGTTTCCGAGATTTCTCATACACTAGGCTTTCCGAATACAACTTCAACGTCAGCATAATGGAGCTAGTGTCGGCTATGAGAAACATTAAGGAAACACGATTCCCGATGCCAATGAGATCTGATCCTAGTCAAATGGGTCCTAATTTGTTGTGTGAATACCATGGGACAAACAACCACCGTACATAGGACTGCCGGCATCTACGCGAGGAGGTGGCGACATTGCTGAAAAATGACCATCTCAGAGAATTCTTAAGCGACCGAGCTAAAAACAATTATGGCCGCAATCGTGATAATACGGAACCTTTGAAAGCAAGAAAGGACCCTCCACATTTGACGATCAACATAATATTCAGGGGGAATGAGATTAATGGTGTGATATTTTCGTCGGCAAAAAAGATAAAGGTATCAGTAATCCACAGTAAGAGACTCCGGGAAGTCACTGAGGACGATGTTACTTTCACGGAGGAAGACGCATATGGACTATTGTTGCCGCACAACGATACTTTGGTAATCTCGTTAAATGTCTTAGATTTTAAAATTAAATGTGTTTTGGTGGACCAAGGAAGTTTGGCCAATATTATCCAGTGGAGAGTGTTGGAGTAAGCCAAACTGACCGGAAGTAATTTTCTGGCCACAAAACTCCTTTTCGGGTTCAATCTGGCAAGTGTGACAACCCGACGAGAGATCTTACTGCCCACGAATGCCAAAGGGGTGATGGAGACGACCCCTTTTGAGGTAGTAGACGACGATATAGGCTATAATATTATCCTGGGGAGACCATGATTTGCACGAGATAAAGGTCGTGCCATCAACGTATATCAATTACTGCGGTTCCCAACTCCTAAGGGAATTAAAAAAATAAGAGGAGACCAACCGGCGGTAAGGGAGATAAACATAATCTCAGTTTCCAGTAGCAAAGGGAAGGAACATGCAGCATAGCAATTATAGAAACCGGCACCTGCTCCCGAGCTGAGTGAAGTTAAACAAGGGGAGGAGCCGTCGGAATTCTATCAGGTACCAAGATATTTTCAGGTACTAGAAGAAACAAAACCAACAAAATCCATGGCATAAGAGCTTGAGCAAGTCGCATTGTTCGAAAAGTTCTTGGAGAGGAAGTTCTACTTGGGGACATAACTAAACCCCGAGCTCAGGTATGGATTTATCGAATTTCTTAAATTTAACATTGACTGTTTTGTGTGGTCGCATGCGAATATGACAGGTACCACCTAGAAGTGGCCATGCACAAACTAAGCCTGGATCCCAACATCCCTCCGGTAAGATAGAAAAATTCATATTGTCGAGGTCAGAAACAAATTAGTCAAAGAAGAGGTAACAGGTTTGCTTGATATCGGTTCAACCCGAGAGATAAAGTATCCTGACTGGCTAGTTAACGTAGTAGTAGTTCCAAAGAAAAATAATAAATTTCGCATGGCATAGACTATAAGGATCTAAATAAGGCGTGTCCCAAAGACTCGTTCTCATTGCCAAACATTGATCAAATAATCGACACGAAGGTCGGGCACGAGTTAATGAGTTTCCTTGATGCTTACTTCGGGTACAATCAAATCAAGATGAACCCGGAGGATCAGGAAAAAACTTCGTTCATAATGAACTTCGGCAGATATTGTTATAATGTGATGCCTTTTGGGCTAAAGAATGCTGGAGCCACTTATCAGCGGCTCGGAAACAAATTGTTTAAGAAACAAATAGGGAAAACCATGAAGGTTTACATAGATGATATGTTGGTTAAGTCTTTGAATGCGAGTGATCATCTTAAGCACCTGCAAGAAACCTTTGACATCCTAAGGAAGCACAACATAAAGCTTAACCATGAGAAGTGTGCATTCAAAGTCAGCTCCGGTAAGTTCTTAGGATTCTTGGTGTCGCAAAGGGGGATCGAGGTCAACCCCGATAAAATTAAAGATACCGAAGACATCCTGAACCAGCTATCAAATTGTGAAAGAGGTCCAAAGGTTGACTGAAAGATTGTCCGCTTTAAGCAGATTCATTTCCGGTCTTCCAAAAAATGCCATCATTTCTTTTCCCTCCTTAAAAATAAGAATAACTTCGAATGGACTACGGAATGTTAGTAGGCTTTGAAGGATTTGAAAATATATCTGTCGAGTCCTCCATTATTGTCAAAATTGGAGGAGGGCGAACAACTCTTGATCTACTTAGCGGTAAGTGCCATTTTAGTCTGTGCGGATGAAGGTACACAATCTCCTATCTATTATGTTAGTAAAATTTTAATGGGAGTAGAAACTCGCTACCCACATCTGAAAAATTAGCCTTAGCTCTCGTAGTCGCCGCTCGAATACATAGGCCTTATTTCCAATGTCATTCCATAGCCGTGGTGACCATTTTTCCCTAGCGGAATATTCTTCACAAACCTGAACTTTCAAGTAGGCTGGCCAAGTGCGTCGTCTAAATGAGTGAATTTGATATAAACTATAAACCTAGGAGTATGATTAAGCCACAAGTTTTGGCCGACTTTGTGGCCGATTTCAGTCCAGGACTATTATCTTTGGCTAACAAAGAAGCAGTGATGGTATCAGAATCGATATCAGGAGTTTGGACTTTGTTTGCGGTCGAAGCTTCCAATGTGAAAGAGTTCGAGCTCGGTGTAATGTCAATCATGCCCTCGGGGGTAACCTTAAGGCATACCATAAGAACTGTTCATCTGATTAACAACGAAGCATAGTACAAAGCTTTTATTGCAGGTATCGAGCTGGCCCGGGGACTAGACTCTAAGATCATAGAAATAAAATATGACTCCAACTGGTAGTAAATCAGGTCTACGCGATCTTCGAAGCTAAAGAGGAACACATGCAACAATATGTAATGAAATTCCAGGCTCTGCTTGCACGGTTCAGGGAATGGTCGATTACCCACATCCCGAGAGAAGAAAATGCGAAGGCAAACGGACTAGCCAATTTGGGATCATCCATGAAAATGAAGAGATTGAACTCCTATACGGTCGTACAACTTATGCATTCGGTATCACACGTAGATAACTATTACAAAGTAAATGTGACCAGTTTGGTTTGGGACTGGAGAAATGAGATGATAGACTATCTCGAGCACGAAAAATTGCCTGAAGGTCCCAAGGCATCTCGGGCGTTGTGCACTAAAGCAGCTCGATACAGCTTCAAGAAAGGCTAATTATACATAAGATCTTTTCAAGGCCCATTGCCCCGATGTTTGGGAACTTCCGAAGCTAACTATGTCATGCGGGAAGTCCATGGAGTGATTTGCGAAAATCACTCAGTCGCGGATTCCTTAGTGCTAAAATTAATTAGGGCAGGATACTATTGGTCCCGGATGGAACAGGACGCCAAGGCTTATGTTCAGAAATGTGATAAATGTCAACATCATGCACCATTGGTACATCAACCAGCAGAGCTATTACATTCGATTTTGTCGCCATGGCCGTTCATGAAGTGAGGGATGGATATAGTCAGTTCGCTTCCACCGGCCCCAGATAAGGTAAGATTTCTTTTGATTTTAACATACTATTTTTCTAAGTGGGTTGAAGTAGGTCCTTACTAGAAGATCGGCG
>AWOL01S0024716.1:10519-37045 GCA_000715115.1 Nicotiana otophora | reverse complement strand
AGCCGTTCTGCAGCTACCAGTGTCTCTTCTTATATTTATATTTTGTCTATTTCATTTCAGACAGTATTTGGAGTTTTGTATAATCTACTAGATTCTCATGCACTTGTGACACCGGGTCTTGGCACACACATTGGTAGAAATTGGTATTTTATTATTTTCTTGGAATAAAAGTTTAACCAATGTACGTTTGACTTATTAGTTGGCTTGCCTAGCTATAGTGTTGGGCGCCATCATGACCTATAGATGTAATTGGGTCGTGACATTTAGACAGAGTCCCACATCGCCAAAGCATAAGAGGGCTCTGATACAATTCTTATGTTTTACCGATGTAAGACTCTGTCTAAAGTCTGGGGTGTTACAGATGCAGACTGCTCCTTTCTAAAATAGGAACCAAATAAATTCCACTTCATATGAAGTACATCTTCAGCTTTCTTTGATACTTTGTAGTACTCTAGAACTTTAAAATGTGAAAGATCTAAGATCTTCCTTTGTTCTCTTTACTCTCTTTCTTTAAACTTTATCTTCTCAGGTACAATATTAAGAGGGTAATATATTACCGCAACAAGTATTTTCATCTACTGCAAATTTTCTTACATTTTTCTGCACAGCTCACTTTTGGAAATATGAAAACTTGACTTGATCCCTCGCTATGGCACAACTAGGGGTGTTCATGGTTCGGTTTGGGTCGGTTTTTTCCTAAAAAGAAACCAAACCAAGTAAGTGGGTTTTTGAAATATTGGAATCAAACCAGGTAAGTGGGTTTTTGAAATATTGCAACCAAACCAAACCAATTGAGTTAGTTGTTTATCGATTCAGTTTATGTCAGGTTTTGTCGATTATTCGGTTTTTTCGGTTATTTATCGATTGTTTTATTAAATATGAGACATACACTACCAAACACATATTACGACGACTACATTTTCAGTTTAACACTATCAAATCAACTGCTCTTTGAGATATCTATCATTTTGAAGATATATTGATGATAATTGAATCAAATAGTGATGAAGAATTTAAGCACTCAATTAAAAATCGATTATTTTTAACATGAAATAAATTCTAGTACTTAGTAAAATAAAACTACCAATCAAACTAGAATGTAAAGACAAAGAATTAGATTATTAGAATAGCAAAGAACTAGACTAAAAATACAAATGACTAATATGTACCATAAAACTTTAGAAACTTTATATAACAATATACATATATATATAGGTGTAATAATAAATTTAAATAGCTACTTTTATAGTCGGTTTGGTTCTGTTTTTTCAGTTATTATTTTATTAAAACAAAAACCAAACCAAATTTGATCGGTTGTTAAAATTCAAAACCAAAACCAAAACCAAAACCAAACAAAACCTAAAAAGTATCAAATTGTTTGGTCGGTTTGGTTCAGTTTTCGGTTTGGTTCGAGTTTTTGGGTTCTTAAGTACACCCCTAATTGAAAGCATTAGTAGAAGTCCACTGTTCATGCCTAGAAAAAATAAAGTAGGGGGGAGGGGGTGAAGAGAAGAGAACTGTCAATCTCATAGTTTCACAAAACCAACACAACTGCAATTGGACTTAGTTCTCAGATAGTGACTACTAGGTTACCAATTTTTTTCTTCTCCACTTGTGAAACTTTACATGGGCATGCCAACCTCAACTTTATCATCATATGGTCCGAAATATCACTTCCTAGAATCGTTGGTGTTACATGTTCAAATGAAGTGTAAAATTTCGAAGTGCAGATTATCCTATCAAGTTTGGATAATCTTTGTGGTGATTTGGTATCTCCATTTGTAAAGGGGCTGAAATCTAAATCTAAAATACCGGCTCTAGCCGTAAAATTGATGAAGTTAATCACCTGCTCTTTTATATTTGGAGATCTGATGCTTCTCTCTGATGGGCGGGTTAGATTAGCATCCCGTGATCATAGGTCATGATGTATCATATAAATTATTACGTGACTCATGATGTGATGTCAATTTTAATAGTTCTAAATCTAGACCATATGTTAGATCTCCATAAACTCCATGAAAATTGAACTTAACCGATGGATATTTAACCAGCTGAATATTTGCCGATATATATTTGTCAATCCCTCAGGCATTTTCTTTGTCATATCTAAAAGATATATCATAGTTGATGATTTCTTTTTCTCATAGTAACATCAAGTTTTCATGTTTAGTTCTAGTTTTCCATTTGATGTGCGTTCCGTACTCTTGTAGTATTACCAAGTGAGGTTTGTGCATCCATAGATACGCTTCTATACCCTCTTTTCTAAATGCATTTTTCTCATAACAGTGACTGGTATTCCACGAAATAATTTCCAAGTAATCTTCATTGGAAATGTTTGATGAACTTGAAGCGCTCATTCTGTTATGCTTCTCTCTCTTTTCAAACTCTAGTTCTCATTTATTTTTGTTATTAATTTGTATAGCGTCTTTAAGTAAGAAATGGTTCTTGGTGCATATATATAGAGTTCTTGGTGTATATGCATCCCTTCTTAATTATTGGTGTTTTTCCTATCCTAAAAATAAATCAGAGATGAAAAACTCAGAATTTTCAATTGTAATATTTAACTTGTTTTTTTCTCCATTCGCTAATGATGCTGTAACACCCCAGACTTTAGATAGAGTCCCACATTGGAAAAATGCAAGAGTGATGCTGGGTATATAAGTTAACATGCCTTAGACCTTCGTGACGCATTTTAAATTCGTGAAGGCCTAGGCCCAGAGTAGACAATATCACTAGCGGGTCGGTCTGCTATAAAAAGTATCATAGCCACTATTATGAAGGCCATGTTTATGGTGGGTTAGAGTTAAAGTGAGTTAGGCAAATCCCGGTTAGGAAGGGCGAACCTCAGCATTGAGTCTAGGTGAATCCCATGCGGTGGGGCAAACCTTAGCGAGGACGTTGAGTTCATAAGAGGGGGTGTATGTAACACTCAGACTTCAGACAGAGTCCCGCATCGCCAAAACACAAGAGGGCTCTGATATCACTCTTGTGTTTTGCGGATGTGGGACTCTGTCTAATGTCTGGGGTTTTACAGATGCCTATTGCTCCTTTCTAAAATAGGAACCAAATAAATTCCACTTCATATGAAGTACATCTTCAGCTCTCTTTGATACTTTGTAGTACTCTAGAATTTTACTGTAAAAAGATTTGAGATCTTCCTTTGTTTTCTTTACTGTCTTTTTCTAAACTTTATCTTCTCGGGTACAATATTAAGAGGGTAATATATTACCGCAACTGGTGCTTTCATCTACTTGCAAATTTGCTTACATATTTCTGTAGAGCTCACTTTTGGAAATTTGAAAATTTGACTTGAGCCCTTGCTATGACACAACGAGGGTTGTTCATGGTTCAGTTTGGGTTGGGTTTTCCCTAAAACGAAACCAAACCAAGTAAGTGGGTTTTTCAAATATTGGAACCAAACCAAACCAAAGCAATTGAGTCGATTTTTTATCGATTCGGTTTTTGTCGGTTGTCCGATTTTTTCGGTTATTTATCGGTTTGTATCTTAAATATGAGACATACACTACCAAACGCATATTCCGGCAACTACAGTTTCAACATAACACTATCGAATCAATTGCACTTTGAGAAATTTATCATTTTCAAGATGTATTGATGATAATTGAATCAAATAGTGATGAAGAATTTAAGTACTCAATTAAAAATCTATTATTTTTTACATGAAATAAATTCTTGTACTTAGTAAAAGAAAACTACCAATCAAACTAGAATGTAAAGGCAAAGAATTAGATTATTATAATAGCAAAGAACTAGACTAAATATACAAATGATTAATATGTACCATAAAAGTTTAGAAACTTTATATAAAATATACATATATATAACTGTAATAATAAATTTAAAAAGCTATTTTTATAGTCAGTTTCGTTCGGTTTTTTCGGTTATTGTTTGATTAAAACCAAAACCAATCCAAATTTGATCAATTTTTAAAATTCAAAACCAAAACCAAACCAAACCTAAAAAGTTTTGTTTTTTTGGTCGGTTTGGTTTAGTTTTCGGTTTGGTTCGATTTTTCGGGTTGTTATGAATACCCCTAATTAACAACATTAGTAGAAGTCCACTGTTCATGACCCAAAAAAAGGGGAAGGGGGTAAAGAGAAGAGAACTGCCAATCTCGTAGTTTCACAAAACCAATACAACTGCAATTGGACTTAATTCTCACATAGTGCCTATTTGGATACCAATTGTTTCTTCTCCACTTGTGCAACTTCAACTGGGCTTGCCAATCTCAACTTTATCGGCATATGGTCCAAAATATCGCTTCCTAGAATCGTTGCTGTTACACGTTCAAATGAAGTGTAAATTTTTAAAGTGCAGATTATCCTATCAAGTTTGGATAATCATTGTGGTAATTTGGTATCTCCATATGTAAAGGAGCTGAAATCTAAATATAAAATACCGGGGCTAGCCATTAAATTGATGAAGTTACTCATCTACTCTTTTGTATTTGGAGATATGATGCTTCTCTCTGATGGGGGGGTTTAATTAGCATCCCTTGATCATAGGTTATAATGTATCATATAACTTATTACGTGACTCAGGATGTGGTGTCATGTTTAATGGCTTTTTTTCTTATGATTGTTGTGGCGGTACTAATATTGTCTCCCTTCCCTTTATCTCCCCCCTCCCTTTGCTTTGCATCTTTCTTCTGAATTTTATGGTATTGCTATTTATCTTATGAGTGTTGTTGTGATACTAATATCATCTCTCGCTTTCTTCGCTTTTTTTTTTTTGAGCCGAGGGTCTTTCGGAAACAGCCTCTCTACTCCTTCGGGGTAGGGGTAAGGTCTGCGTACATACTACCATCCCCAGACCCCATTAATGGGATTCTACTGGGTTGTTGTTGTTGTTGTTGTTGTATGTTAGATCTCCATAAACTCCGTGAAATTTGAACTTAAGAAATGGATATTTAACCAGCTGAATATTTGCTGATATATATTTGTCAACCGCTTTAGCATTTTCTTTGTGATATCTAAAAAATACATCACTGTTGATGCGTTCTTTGTCCCATATTAACACCAAGTTTTCATGTTTAGTGCTAGTTTTCCATTTGATGTGTGTTTCCCACTCTTGCAGTATTACCAAGTGAGATTTGTGCATCCGTAGATAAGCTTCTTTAGCTTCTTTTCTAAATGTATTTTCCTCATAACAGTAGTTGACATTCCACGAAATAATTTCCAATAATCTTCACTGAAAATGTTCAATGAACTTGAAGCGCTCATCCTGTTATGCTTCTCTCTTTTTTCAAACTCTAGTTTTCTCTTTTTTTTTCTTTTTTTTGTTTTGAATTTGTATAGCATCTGTAAGTAAGAAATATTTCTTGGTGCGCATATATAGAGATCTTGGTGTATATGCGTCCCTACACCCCTTCTTAATTATTGGTGTATTTCCTATCCTAAAGATAAATCGTAGATGAAAAACTCAGAATTTCCAGTTGTATTATTTAACATTTTTTTTCCCATTACATAATGATGCTGTAACATCCCAGACTTTAGACAGAGTCTCACATCGTAAAAACACAAGAGTGTTGCTGGGTATATAAGTTAACAAGCTTTAGACCCTAGTGACGCATTTTAGATCCGTGAAGGCCTATGCCCAGAGCGGACAATATCACTAGCGAGCTGGTGTGCTACAAATGGTATCAGAGCCATTCTTGTGTCAGCAATATTGGTGGTAGGTCAGAGTTCATCTGAGTTTAGGCAAATACTGGTTAGGCGGGGCAAACCTCAGTGCTGAGTGTAGACAAATGTCATGGGGTGGGGCAAACCTCAGCGAGGACACTGAGTCCAAAAGAGGGGGTGTATGTAACACCCCATACTTTAGACAGAGTCCCACATCGCCAAAGCATAAGAGAGCTCTAATACCACTCTTATGTTTTGCCGATGTGGGACTCTGTCTAAAGTCTGGGGTGTTACAGATGCATACTGCTCCTTTCTAAAATAGGAACCAAATATATTCCACTTCATATGAAGTACATCTTCAGCTTTCTTTGATACTTTGTAGTACTCTAGAACTTTAATGTAAAAGATTTGAGATCTTCCTTTGTTCTCTTTACTCTCTTTTTTTCAACTTTATCTTCTCAGGTACAATATTAAGAGGGTAATATATTACCGCAACATGTATTTTCATCTACTGCAAATTTTCTTACATTTTTCTGCACGCCTCACTTTTGGAAATATGAAAACTTGACTTGATCCCTCACTATGACACACTTAGGGGTGTTCATGGTTCGGTTTGTGTCTGTGTTTTCCTAAAAAGAAACCAAACCAAGTAAGTGGGTTTTTGAAATATTGGAACCAAACCAAATCAATTGAGTCACTTTTTAATCAGTTCAATTTATGTCGGTTATTCAGTTTTTTCGGTTATTTATCGGTTGTTTTATTAAATATGAGACATACACTACCGAACACATATTTCGGCGACTACATTTTCAATATAACACTATCAAATCAATTGCACTTTGAGAAATATATCATTTTCAAGATATATTGATGACAATTGAATCAAATAGTGATGAACAATTTAAGCACTCAATTAAAAATAGATTATTTTTTACATGAAATAAATTTTTGTACTCAATAAAAGAAAACTACCAATCAAACTAGAATGTAAAGGCAAAGAATTAGATTATTATAATAGCAAAGAACAAGACTAAAAATACAAATGACCAATATGTACCATAAAATGTTTGAAACTTTATATAAAATATACATATATATAACTGTAAGAATAAATTTAAATAGCTATTTTTATAGTCAGTTTCGTTCGGTCTTTTCGGTTATTTTTTGATTAAAACCAAAACCAAACCATATTTGATCAATTTTTAAATTTCAAAACCAAAACCAAACCAAACCTAAAACGTTTTGTGTTTTTGGTCGGTTTGATTCACTTTTCCGTTTGATTCTATTTTTAGGGTTCTTATGAATACCCCTAATTGACAGCATTAGTAGAAGTCCATTGTTCATGGCCCACAAAAAAAGGGGATGAAGAGAAGAGAACTGCCAATCTCGTAGTTTCACAAAGCCAATACAACTGAAATTGGACTTAATTCTTACATAGTGCCTATTTGGATACCATTCTTTTGATTCTCCACTTGTGCAACTTTACCTGGGCGTGCCAACCTCAACTTTATTGGCATAAGGTCCGTAATGTCGCTTCCTAGAATCGTTGGTGTTACACGTTCAAATGAAGTGTAAATTTTCGAAGTGCAGATTATCCTATCAAGTTTGGATAATCTTTGTGGTGATTTGGTATCTCCATATGTAAAAGAGCTGAAATTTAAATCTAAAATACTGGGGCTAACCGTAAAATTGATGAAGTTACTCATCTGCTCTTTTGTTTTTGGAGATATGATGCTTCTCTCTGATGGGCGGGTTAGATTAGCATCCCCCGATCATAGGTCATGATGTATCATATAACTTATTACGTGACTCAGGATGTGGTGTCAATTTTAATGGTTCTAAATCTAGACCATATGTTAGATCTCCATAAACTCCGTGAAATTTGAACTTAAGCGATGGATATTTAACCAGCTGAATATTTGCCGATATATATTTGTCAATCGCTCTAGCATTTTCTTTGTGATATCTAAAAGATACATCACTGTTGATGCGTTCTTTGTCCCATATTAACACCAAGTTTCATGTTTAATGCTAGTTTTCCATTTGATGTGCGTTTTCCACTCTTGTAGTATTACCAAGTGAGATTTGTGCATCCGTAGATAAGCTTCTATAGCTTCTTTTCTAAATGTTTTTTTCTCATAACGGTAACTGACATTCCATGAATTAATTTCCAATAATTTTCATTGGAAATGTTCGATGAACTTGAAGCGCTCATCCTGTTATGCTTCTCTCTTTTTTCAAACTCTAGTTTTCTCTTTTTTTTCTTTTTTTTTTGTTCTGAATTTGTATAGCGTCTGTAAGTAGGAAATGGTTCTTGATGCATATATATAGAGTTCTTGGTGTATATGCATCCCCTACACCCCTTTTTAATTATTGGTGTGTGTCACGACCCAAAATCCCACTTGTTGTGATGGCACCTAACCCAACCCATTAGGTAAGCCAATTTCCAACTATCCAATTCCAATAAAATTAATTAAAAGAAAATATCTAAAACCAATACATCTCCCCAAGAACTGGTAGTACAAATCAAGAGCTTCTAAGAATAGAGTATACAAAGCGAAATGAAATACATACATAGTTTGTTTGAATAATACAGAAAAAGAGCTTTAATAAATCTAAGGCTACCCTGAAGAAGAGGCAGCTACAACAGGAACGCGGGTACATCTTCAGATCCCGCAATCATCGAGCACAGCAACAAAGACAGCCAATATCTACACGCAATGTGTAGAAGTGTAGTATCAGTAGAACCGACCCCATGTACTGAGTAAGTAACAAACCTAGCTGTAGGTTGAAAGCAATGACGAGCTTCTAACAAGGTCGGGTCCAAAACTACTAGTCCACAACAGTCCATAACAACTTAACGAAAATAATACCAAAATAAACACAGAGATAAAATGCTTAGCCAAATCATGATTTCAAAAATAATAGTTCTTCCTTTCAAATACATCACTGAAAACCCAAATCGTTTGCCGAAGTTGCCAAAAATATGAATAATTTGAGAACAGTAATTTTTCCAAAATTCATTTCAATAATAAACTATATGTTTCATTTTCCTTACGGATAACCCATGTAAAACAAATGCATCACTATGCCCATCTGTCAACATGCGTGAGAAATCATGAATAATGTGATACCATACAGCATGAGGAAAAAACACATCTCTATGCATATATATGTCATATGTGCATGTCAATGCAATGTATCTCAGATATTGTACTCATGTACTCACACTCGCAGAGTACTCAATCTCACTGTCTCACATTCTCTCTCACTATGTTCAGCATACTCAATCACTCAGCGCTATATAATACCTGTTGCGGCGTGCAGCCTGATCTCTGTTTATAGTCGGCTGCGCTCACTAGGGGTGTGTACAGACTCATGAGGGGCTCCTACAGCCCAAGCGCTATAAGCACGGACAACTCACGTGCTGCACAGATAACTCACGTGCCATAATATTAATCTCTGGATCCACATGGTCAACTCACATGCTATGCGGACAACTCACGTGCCATGGTATCAATACCTGGATCCGCACATATGACTCACGTGCTACGCGGACAACTCACGCGCTATGGTATCAATACCTGGATCCGCACGGACAACTCCCGTGCTACGTGGACAACTCACGCGCTATGGTATCAATACCTAGATCTGCATGGACAACTCACGTTCAATTGTATAATATATATACAGCCAACACGGCATGCTGCGGCGTGCAGCCCGATCTAAAACTATCCTCATAATCAGGCCCTCGGCCTCTCTCAGTCATTAATATCTCCAGTATTTCTCTCATGGGCTAACAATGTCATGAGAATAGTCCAAAAACGATGATATGATGTATCAATAAATAACAACAAAAACTGAGATATGATATGCAATGAAATGAATATGGTTGAGTATAAATTTTTAATTTAAAATAAATATTTCACAATAAAATGACCTATGTGTGTCCCAATAGTACTGGCACATAGCCTCAACATGATTTGTACTATGCTTTTCAGCTCAATTTCTTTAACTCATAAAATCGCATGAAAAATGCCAAGATCATTTAACTACAAAATTCCACAAAAATAATTATGTCACAATTTCTATAGTGCACACCCACACGCCCGTCACCTAGCATGTGCGTCACATCCCAATAATTTACAGAATGCATATATTCAGGGTTTATACCCTTAACTCGAAGATTGGAAGAGTTACTTACCTCGAACAAGTCGAATCGAATGTCGAGCAAGCTAAACAATGCTCCAGAAATCCCATTATGCGTGTATCAACTCCCGAACGGCTCGAATCTAGACACAATTAATTTGATTCAGCCCACAAAATTTATTGGAATTAATTCCATATCAGAATACTAATATTTCCACAAAATCCGAAATTACGCTCCAAATATCACCCGTGGGACCCACATCTCAAAATCCGACAAAACTCACAAAATATGACAACCCATCCAATTACAAGTTCAACCATACTAATGTCACTCAAATCCGACTCCGAATCGGTATTCAAACTTGAAAATTTTGTTTTGTGACATTATAGAAATTCCCTTCTATTTCTCTTGAAGATTCAATAATCTTACACAAAAAATGAAGATTAATTCATGGAATATAATCACAAGGGAGTTAAGAACACTTACCCCAAGTTGTGTGGAAAATTTCCTCTCCAATATTGCCCAACCCGAGCTCCAAAATCCGAAAATGGGTGAAAATGTTGAACCCTCGAATTTAAGGTTCTGCCCCAGCGATTTCCGCATCTGCGGACAATATTTGCGCTCCTGCACATCTGCTTGTTCGAGCAAAATGTCGCATTTGCGGACTCCACTTGCCTGCCCAGTTTGCGCATCTGCGAGGAAACCATCGCATTTGCAAGACCGCATATGCGGGAAAGACATCGCAGATGCAAAACTCCTAAGCTTCCAGCCATCTCGCTTCTGCGCGCAATCTTCCGCATCTGACCAATGCCTCACAGTACCTGCCCGCATCTGCGCTTGCCAGGCTCGCTTCTGCGAGCTCGCACATGCGATGGAATTTCCCCAGATGCTATTGCATCAGATGGCAGAAACTTCAGCTTTTTTTTCCCTACGTTCGAATTGATCTGTTAGCCATCCGTAACTCGCCCGAGCCCCTCCAAACCCCATCTGAACATACCAACAAGTCATATATCAACATACCAAGTTAGTCGAACCTTAGAATCACTCAAAACAACATCAAATCATCAAATTACCCTCCGATTCAAGCCTAAGAACTTCTAAATTTCCAAATTCGGCAAAAGATACCGAAACTAACCAAACCACATCCGAATGACCTCAAATTTTGCACACACTTCACAAATGACACTAGGAACCTACTCCAGCTTCTCGAGTTCCATTCCGACCCCGGTATCAAATTTTCCACTACCGACCAAATTCGCCAATTCAAGCCTAATTCTACCACGGACCTCCAAATCACATTCCGGACGCACTCCTAAGTCCAAAGTCACCTAACGGAGCTAACACAACCATCAGAATTCAAATCCAAGATCGTTTACACATAAGTCCACATCCAGTCACTATTTTAACTTAAGCTTTAAACCTTGGAACTAAGTGTTCCAAATCCTTCAAAAACCTTAGTGGACCTGAACCAATTACCCCGGCAATTCACACAACAACTATAAAGTACAATTTGAGAAGTAAATGGAGAAACGGGGTTGTAATACTCAAAATGACCGGCCAGGTCATTACATTCTCCCCCACTTAAACATACGTTCGTCCTCGAACGTGCCAAGAGTTGTTTCCAAGCCATCAAATCACTGTTCCGTCTTACCACACACGTACCCGGGGGTGAACCCACGTCACCCTATCCCCCATAAGGCTTGACTACACAATGCAACTTAAAATCCTTAATTTAACCTTAGCCCATAAACCTTGGAATTCAATTCCTAACCTTCAAAATTTCTTTCACGACATAAATCTTACATTTACACACCGTATAAGTCCGAACAAGTTGCATCGAGCTATAACTATAGCCACGGATTTGATCAACCAACATATTACACAACTCGCATGCTCGTAGCACCATTCTTGATCGTAGTGACTACTCCAAAACCAACAACATACTAGTATGCCTCAAACCAAAATTAAAAATTAACATCTAACCATGAAATCAAATTGTCAATAGCAGACTCCCCCACTTGGCTCAAAGCCATAGATTAAAACACTCCATAATTCACAATACCCATACTCTATTACTGTCATAATATCGTAGTCAGTTCAATGAAACTACTTTTCCAACTCATGCAACCACAACCATAAAAATACCTCATTCAGCCGCTAAGCTCACATTTATTATCTTGACAATCAAGTCAACCTTCTCAGCCAGATTCAAATTCAAATCTCCACACCTACACCCTGTAGGTAGAAAAGAAACTCTCTACTCAAATCATAAGGAATACACCTACGCAGATTACTCCGCCAGGGATAACCCACATGCTTAACCTTAAATTAATATATTGTTATACCATTTAGCAGTCACAATTTCTACGCAATCATTAAATCTTTCCAAGTCCAAACTTATTAACAAGAAATGAGAACTTGGTCTGTCCCAAAATTTAACATTGTGAAAGATCCTTCACAACATTCGTTACACGAGACTGTTTGTCACCGCAAATCGAAAATCAAGCACCCAATGGCCTTTCCTTTACATTTTAAGGAAACACTTCTCGTCATATTCCAATCGTCTTAACACATCCCGCGGTCACATCATACCTATCACACCGCCATTCCACCACTCATCGAGCTACAAATTCCACTCGTAGGGACATTACCGGACGTACGAGTCCAAATGTACAAGTTCTCGCAACACAAACTACCGAGCTTAAGCTGTGGTCTAAACTTGGCCTCAAGTCCTCCAGACTGGGCCATCACCAAAACACATAGTACACATCTCAAACCTCATCTATAGATTCACAAGCCGGCGATGCACAGCTGATACTGAGCGCTCATGTGCGCATACGAATACGTGGAAGGAATTCAAAGAGTTATGTCTCAAGCTGAATCAATATCGCACGATAATGAAAGAAAGATGGGAAGTATATATCCTAAATGCCCTATAGCCTCTCGAAGATAAGTATGGACGTCATCATACCGATCCGCAAGACTCTACTAGACACTCGCTCATGATTTGTAGAACCTATGAACCGAGTGCTCTGATACCACCTTGTCATGACCCAAAATCCCATTTGTCGTGATGGCACCTAACCCAACCCACTAGGTAAGCTAATTTCCAACTATCCAATTCCAATGAAATTTATTAAAAGAAAATATCTAAAACCAATACATCTCCCCAAGAACTGGTAGTACAAATCATGAGCTTCTAAGAATAGAGTATACAAAGCAGAAATAAAATAAATAAATAGTCTGTTTGAATAATACATAAACAGAGCTTTTATAAATCTAAGGCTACCCTGAACAAGAGGCAGCTACAACAGGAACGCAGGTACATCTTCAGATCCCGCAACCATCGAGCACAGCAAGAACGACAGCCAATATCTACACGCAATGTGCAGAAGTGTAGTATCAGTACAACCGACCCCATGTACTGTGTAAGTAACAAACCTAGCCGTAGGTTGAAAGCAGTGACGAGCTTCTACCAAGGTTGGGTCCAAAACCACTAGTCCACAACAGTCCATAACAACATAAAGCAAATAATACCAGAAGAAACACAGAGATAAAATGCTCAGACAAATCATGATTTCAAAAATAATGGATCTTCCTTTCAAATACATCAGTGAAAACCCAAATCGCTTGCCGAAGATGCCAAAAATATGAATAATTTTAGAACAATAATTTTTCCAAAAATCATTTCAATAATAAACAATATGTTTCATTTAGCTTCTGGATAACCCGTGTAAAACAAGTGCATCATTATGCCCATCTGTGAACATGCGTGAGAAATCATGAATAATGTGATACCGTACAGCATGAGGACAAACACATCTCTATGCGTATATGTCATATGTGCATGTCAATGCAATGTATCTCAGATATTTTACTCATGTACTCACACTCTCAGAGTACTCAATCTCACTTTCTCGCATTCTCTCTCACTATGTTCAGCACACTCAATCACTCAGCGTTATATAATACCTGATGCGGCGTGCAGCCCGATCCCTGTTTATATTCGACTGCGCTCACTAGGGGTGTGTGTAGATTCATGAGGGGCTCCTACAGCCCAAGCGCTATAAGCACGGACAACTCACGTGCCATAATATTAATCTCTTGATCCGTATAGTCAACTCACATGCTATGCGGACAACTCACCCGCTATTGTATCAATACCTGGATCCCCACATGCAACTCACGTGCTACATTGACAAATCACGCATTATGGTATCAATACCTGGATCCGCACGGACAACTCACGTGCTATGCGGACAACTCACGCGCTATTGTATCAATAACTGGATCCGCATAGACAACTCATGTGCAATAGTATAATACATATAAAGCCAACATGGCCTGCTGCAGCGTGCAGCCCGATCCGAAAAATATCCTTACAATCAGGCCCTCGACCTCCCTCAGTCATCAATCTCTCCAGTCTTTCTCTCATGGGCTCACAATGTCATGAGAATAGTCCAAAAATGATGATATGATGTATCAATAAATAACAAAAGAGACTGAGATATGATATGCAATGAAATGAATATGACAGAGTATGAACTTTCAATTTAAAATAAATATTTCACAATAATATGACCTCTGTGGGTCCCAAAATTACTAGCACATAGCCTCAACATGATTTTTAATATGCTTTTCAGCTCAATTTCTTTAACTCATAAAATCGCATGAAAAATGCCGAGATCATTTAACTATAAAATTCCACAGAAACAATTATGTCACAATTTCTATAGTGCACGCCCACACGCCCGTCACCTAGCATGTGCGTCACCTCCCAATAATTTACAGAATACATATATTCAGGGTTTATACCCTCAACTCCAAGATTAGACGAGTTACTTACCTCGAACAAGTCGAATCCAATGTCGAGCAAGTTAAACAATGCTCCAGAAATCCCATTATGTGTGTATCAACTCCCGAACGGCTCGAATTTAGTCACAATTAATTTGATTCAGCCCACAAAATTTATAGAAATTAATTCCATATCAAAATATTAATATTTCCACAAAATCCAAAATTATGCCCCAAAAATCACCCGTGGGACCCACATCTCGAAATCCGATGAAACTCACAAAATACGACAACCCATACAATTACAAGTTAAACCATACTAATTTCACTCAAAACCGACTCCAAATCGGTATTCAAACTTTAAAACTTTGTTTTGTGACATGATAGAAATTTCCTTCTATTTCTCTTGAAGATTCAATAATCTTACACCAATAATGAAGATTAATTCATGGAATATAATCACAAGGGAGTTAAGAACACTTACCCCAAGTTGTGTGGAACATTTCCTCTCCAAAATCGCGCAACCCGAGCTCGAAAATCCGAAAATGGGTGAAAATGTTGAACCCTCGAATTTAAGGTTCTGCCCCAGCAATTTACGCGTATGCGGACAATATTTGCGCACTTGCGCATCTGCTTGTGCGAGCAAAACGCCGCACTTGCAGACTCCACTCGACTGCCCAGTTTGCGCATCTGCAAGGAAACCATCGCATTTGCAAGACCGCATCTCTGGGAAAGACATTGCAGATGCGAAACTCCTCATCTTCCAGCCATCTCGCTTCTGCGCACAATCTTCTGCATCTGCGCTCACGCAGGTGCGGAATTTCCCTCGCACCTACGACCACTACCTCACAGTCTCTGCCCGCATCTGCGCTTGCTAGGCTAGCTTTTGCAAGCTCGCACCTGCACTGGAATTTCCGTAGGTGTGATTGCATCAGATGGAAGAAACTTGAGCTTTTTATTTTTTTCCTAAGTCCGAATTGATCCGTTAGCCATCTGAAACTCGCCCGAGCCCCTCGAGACCCCGTTTGAACATACCAACAAGTCATATATCAAAATACCAACTTAGTCAAACCTTCGAATCACTCAAAACAATATCAAATCATCAAATTACCCTCTGATTCAAGCCTAAGAACTTCTAAATTTTCAAATTCGGCAACCGATGCCGAAACCAACCAAACCACGTCCGAATGACCTCAAATTTTGCACACATATCATAAATGACACTACGAACCTACTCCGAATTCCGGAATTCTATTCCGACCAAGATATCAAATTTTCCAATGCCGACTGAAATCGCCAAATTTCCAATTTTGCCAATTCAAGCCTAATTCTACCACGGACCTTCAAATCACATTCCGGATGCACTCCTAAGTCCAAAATCACCTAATGGAGCTAATGGAACCATCAGAATTCAAATCCGAGATCGTTTCCACATAAGTTCACATCCGGTTACTATTTTAACTTAAGCTTTAAACCTTGGATTTAGGTGTTCCAATTCCTTAAAAAACCTCAGTGGACCCGAACCAATTGCCCCGGCAATTTACACAACAACTGTAAAGTACAATTGTAGAAATAAATGGGGAAACGGGGTTGTAATACTCAAAACGACCGGCCAGGTCGTTACATTCTCCCCCACTTAAATATATGTTCGTCCTCGAACGTGCCAAGAGAAGCCATCAAATCACTATTCCATCTTACCACACACGTACCCGGGGGTGAGCCCACGTCACCCTATCCCCCACAAGGCTTGACTACACAATGCAACTGAAAATCATTAATTTAACCTTAGCCCATAAGCCTTGGAATTCAATTCCCAACCTTCAACATTTCTTTCGAGACACAAATCTTACATTTACACACCGTATAAGTCCGAACAAGTTGCATCGAGCTATAACTCTAGCCACGGATATGATCAACCAACATATTACACAACTCGAATGCTCGTAGCACTATTCCTGATCATAGTAACTACTCTAAAACCAACAACATACTAGTATGCCTCAGACCAAAATTAAAATTTAACACCTAACAATGAAATCAAATTATCAATAGCAGACTCCTCCACTTGGCTCAAAGCCATATATTAAAACACTCCATAATTCACAATACCCATACTATATTACTGTCATAATATCGTAGTCAGTTCAACGAAACTTCTTTTCCAACTCATGCAACGCCAACCATAAAAATACCCCATTCAGCCGCTAAGCTCGCATTTATTCTCTTGACAATCAAGTCAACCTTCTCAGCCAGATTAAAATTCAAATCTCCACTCCTACGCCCCGTAGGCAGAAAAGAAACTCTCTACTCAAGTCATAAGGAATACACCTACGTCGATTACTCCGCAGGGGATAATCCACATGCTTAACGTTAAATTAGTATCTTGTTATACCCTTTAGCAGGCAAAATTTCTACGCAATCATTAAATCTTTCCAAGTCCAAACTTATTAACAAGAAATGATAATTTGGTCTGTCCAAAAATTTAACAATGTGAAAGATCCTTCAAAACATTCGTTACTCGAGACTGTTCGTCACAGCAAATCAAAAATCAAGCACCCAATAGCCTTTAATTTACATTTCAAGGAAACACTTCTCGACATATTCCAATCGTCTTAACACATCCCGCGGCCACATCATACCTATCACACCGCCATTCCACCACTCATCGAGCTACAAATTCCACTAATAGGGATATTACCGTACGTACGAGTCCAAATGTACAAGTTCTCGCAAAAGCAACTAATGAGCTTAAGCTGCGGTCTAAACTTGGCCTCATGTCCTCCAGACTGGCCCATCACCAAAACAAATAGTACACATCTCAAACCTCGTCCATAGAATCACAAGCTGGCGATGCACAGCTGATACTGAGCGCTCCTGTGCGCATACGAATACGTGGAAGGAATTCAAAGAGTTATGTCTCAAGCTGAATCAAGATTGCATGACAAGGAAAGAAAGATGGGAAGTATATATCCTAAATGCCCTATAGCCTCTCGAAGATAAGTATGGACGTCATCATACCGATCTGCAAGACACTACTAGACACTCGCTCATGATTTATAGAACCTATGAACCTAGTGCTCTGATACCACCTTGTCACGACCCAAAATCCCATTTGTCGTGATTGCACCTAACCCGACCCGTTAGGTAATCAAATTTCCAACTATCCAATTCCAATGAAATTAATTAACAGAAAAACTCTAAAACTAATACATCTCCCTAAGAACTGGAAGTACAAATCATGAGCTTCTAAGAATACAGTATACAAAGCAGAAATACAATAAATAAATAGTCTGTTTGAATAATACATAAACAGAGCTTTTATAAATCTAAGGCTACCCTGAACAAGAGGCAGCTACAACAGGAACGCAGGTACATCTTCAGATCCCGTAGCCATCGAGCATAGCAATAACGACAATCAATATCTACATGCAATGTGCAGAATTGTAGTATCAGTATAACCGACCCCATGTACTGAGTAAGTAACAAACCTAGTCGTAGGTTGAAAGCAGTGACGAGCTTCTACCAAGGTCGGGTCCAAAACCACTAGTCCACAACATTCCATAACAACATAAAGCAAATAATACCAGAAGAAACACAGAGATAAAATGCTCAGTCAAATCATGATTTCAAAAATAATAGATCTTCCTTTCACATACATCACTGAAAACCCAAACCGCTTGCCGAAGTTGCCAAAAATATGAATAAATTGAGAAAAGTAATTTTTCCAAATATCATTTCAATAATAAACAATATGTTTCATTTTCCTTTCGTTTAACCCGTGTAAAACAAATGCATCATTATTCCCATCTGTCAACATGCGTGAGAAATCATGAATAATGTGATACCGTACAACATGAGGAAAAACACATCTCTATGCGTATATGTCATATGTGCATGTCAATGCTATGCATCTCAGAGATTGTACTCATGTACTCACACTCTCAGAGTACTCAATCTCATTGTCTCACATTCTCTGTCACTATGTTCAGCACACTCAATCACTCAGCGCTATTTAATACATGTTGCGGCATGTAGCCCGATCCCTGTTTATAGTTGACTGTGCTCACTAGGGGTGTGTGCAGACTCATGAGGGGCTTCTACAGCCCAAGTGCTATAATCACGGACAACTCACGAGCTGCACGGACAATACACGTGCCATAATATCATTCCTTGGATCCACACGGTCAACTCACGTGCTACGCGGACAACTCACGCACTATGGCATCAATACCTGGATCCACACGGACAACTCACGTCCTACGCGGACAACTCACGCACTATGGCATCAATACCTGGATCCACACGGACAACTCACGTCCTACGCGGACAACTCACGCACTATGGCATCAATACCTGGATCCACACGGACAACTCACGTCCTACGCGGACAACTCACGCACTATGGCATCAATACCTGGATCCACACGGACAACTCACGTCCTACGCGGACAACTCACGCACTATGGCATCAATACCTGGATCCACACGGACAACTCACGTCCTACGCGGACAACTCACGCACTATGGCATCAATACCTGGATCCACACGGACAACTCACGTCCTACGCGGACAACTCACGCACTATGGCATCAATACCTGGATCCACACGGACAACTCACGTCCTACGCGGACAACTCACGCACTATGGCATCAATACCTGGATCCACACGGACAACTCACGTCCTACGCGGACAACTCACGCACTATGGCATCAATACCTGGATCCACACGGACAACTCACGTCCTACGCGGACAACTCACGCGCTATGGTATCAATACTTGGATCCGCATGGACAACTCATGTGCAATAGTATAATATATATAAAGCCAACATGGCTTGTTGCGGCGTACAGCCCGATCCAAAACATATCCTCACAATTAGGACCTCTCCCTCTCTCAGTCATCAATCACTCCAGTCTCTCTCTCATGGGCTCACAATGTCATGAGAATAGTCCAAAAATGATGATATGATGTATCCATAAATAACAATAGAGACTGAGATATGATATGCAATGAAATGAATATGACTGAGTATGAATTTTCAATTTAAAATAAATATTTCACAATAATATGACCTCTGCGGGTCCCAATAATACTGGCACATAGCCTCAACATGATTTTTAATATGCTTTTCAGCTTAATTTCGTTAACTCATAAAATCGCATTTAACTACAAAATTCCACAGATACAATTATGTCATAATTTCTATAGTGCACGCCTACGCGCCCATCAGCTAGCATGTGCGTCACCTCCCAATAATTTACGGAATGCATATATTCAGGGTTTATACCCTCAACTCGAAGATTACAAGAGTTACTTACCTCCAGAAATCCCATTATGTGTGTAACAACTCCCGAACGACTCGAATCTAGACACAATTAATTTGATTCAACCCACAAAATTTATAAGAATTAATTCCATATCAAATTACTAATATTTCCAATATATCCGAAATTAGGCCCTAAAAATCACTCGTGGGACCCATATCTCGAAATCAGACGAAACTCACAAAATACGACAACCCATCCAATTACAAGTTCAACCATACTAATTTCACTCAAATCCGACTCCAAATCGGTATTCAAACTTGAAAAATTCGTTTTGTGACATTATAGAAATTTCCTTCTATTTCTCTTGAATATTCAATAATCTTACACCACAAATGAAGATTAATTCATGGAATATAATCACAAGGGAGTTAAGAACACTTACCCCAAGTTGTGTGGAAAATTTCCTCTCCAAAATCCGAAAATGGGTGAAAATGTTGAACCCTCGAATTTAAGGTTATGCCCTTGCGATTTCTGCATCCGCGGACAATATTTTCGCACCTGCGCATCCGCGTGTGCGATCAAAACGTCGCATTTGTAGACTCCACTCGCCTGCCCAGTTTGCGCATCTGCGAGGAAACCATCGCATTTGCGAGACCGCATCTGTGGGAAAGACATCGCAGATGCGAAACTCCTCAGCTTCCAGCCATCTCGCTTCTGCGCGCAATCTTCCCTCGCACCTGCGACCAATGCCTCACAGTCCCTGCTCGCATCTGCGCTTTCCAGGCTAGCTTCTGCGAGCTCGCACCCGCAATGGAATTTTCGCAGGTACGATTGCATCAGATGGCAGAAACTTCAGCTTTTGTTTTCTCCTAAGTCCGAATTGATCCGTTAGCCATCCGAAACTCGTCCGAGCCCCTGGGGACCCCATCCGAACATACCAACAAGTCATATATCAACATACCAACTTAGGAAAACCTTTGAATCACTCAAAACAATATCAGATCGTCTAATTACCCTCGGATTCAAGGCTAAGAACTTCTAAATTTTCAAACTCGACAACCAATACCGTAACCAACCAAACCACGTCCGAATGACCTCCAAATTTGCACACACATCACAAATGACACTATGAACCTACTCCAACTTTCGGTATTCCATTCCGACCCCGATATCAATTTTTTCACTGCCAACTGAAATTGCCAAATTTCCCATTTCGCTAGTTCAAGCCTAATTCTACCACGGACCTCCAAATCTCGTTCCGATCGCACTCCTAAGTCTAAAATCACCTAACGGAGCTAACGGAACCATCAAAATTTAAATCTGAGATTGTTTACACATAAGTCTGCATCCGGTCACTATTTTAACTTAAGCTTTAAACCTTGGAACTAAGTGTTCCAATTTCTTCAAAAACCTCACTGGACCCGAACTAATTACCCCGAAAATTCACACAACATCTGTAAAGTACAATTTGAGAAGTAAATGGGGAAACGGGGTTGTAATACTCAAAACGACCGGCCGGCTCGTTACAATGTGTTTCCTATCCTAAAGATAAACCAGAGATGAAAAACTCAGAATTTCCAGTTATGTTATTTAACCTATTTTGTTTCTCCATTCCATAATGATGTTGTAACACCCCAAAATTTAGACAGAGTCCCATATCGGAAAAACACAAGAGTGGTGATGGGTATATAAGTTAACAAGCCTTAGATCCTAGTGACGCATTTTAAATCCATGAAGGCCTAGGCCCAGAGTGGACAATATCACTAGCGGGCTGGTCTGCTACAAATAGTATCAAAGCCACTCTTGTGTCAGCCATGTTGATGGTGGGTCCGAGTTCAACTGAGGTTAGGGAAATCACGGTTAGGCGGAGCAAACCTCAGTGCTGAGTCTAGGCGAATCCCATGCGGTAGGGCAAACCTTAGTGAGGATGCTGAGTCCATAAGAGGGGGTGTATGTAACACCCCAGACTTTAGATAGAGTCCCACGGCGTCAAAACACAAGTGGGATGTTGGGTATATAAGTTAACAAGTCTTAGACCTTAGTGACGTGTTTTAAACCCGTGAGGTCCTAGGCCCAGAGCGGACAATATCACTAGCGGGCTGGTCTACTACAAATAGTATCAAAGCCACTCTTGTGTCAGCCATGTTGATGGTGGGTCAGAGTTCAACTGAGTTGAGGCAAATCTTGATTAGGCGGGGCAAATCTCAGTGCTGAGTGTAGGCGAATCCCATGCGGTGGGGAAAACCTTAGTAAGGACCTGAGTCCATAAGAGAAGGTGTATGTAAAACTTGACTTTAGCCCTCGCTATGACA
The DNA here is from genome assembly GCA_000715115.1 of Nicotiana otophora. NCBI lineage: Eukaryota > Viridiplantae > Streptophyta > Magnoliopsida > Solanales > Solanaceae > Nicotiana > Nicotiana otophora. Next base: position 14,876 of record AWOL01S0024716.1, on the reverse strand, counting down.
CAACCATTCTATATTTCTTCATAAGGCTAAAGATAAATCACAGTTGGTGAAACCAAAACTTTTACTTCTTTTTTCATAATTATATTCAGTAAATGCATTTGCTATGGTTATTATGATGGTACTAATATAATGTCTCTTTTCGTCTTTTTGAGCCGATGGACTTTCGGAAACATGCTCCCTATACTCTTCGGAGTAAGGGTAAGATATGCGTACACTCTATCCTCCCCAGATCTTACTTGTGAGAACTCAATGGGTTGTTTTGTTGTATTCAGTAAATGCATCATGCTGGCATGAGATTCTTTCTAATATGGGAACAAAATAAATTCTATTTCAAATACAGCTTTGAAATCTTTCTTTTTTTTATTTCTTCTATTCTCAGTACAATATCAAGAGAGTAAGTATTTGGTAGAATACATCTTTAAGAAATCTTCTTTATCAAAAAAGTTATCTTTAAAAGAGAACAAATAACTTCCTTCACTTATGAATTGAAAAAATAATTTCTTTTGTGAATAATTTGAATTCTCTCTTTATTTTGATTGTCTCAATTCTCAATTCTGAATAATGTTGGTGTTGTATTTTTCTTTTCTAACGTATAATATAATGTTTATTGATGAGACAAATTCCAAAACTTCAAACTTTCGAGCTCAACGTCACATTTTCATGTTCACTTATGTGTGCTTTATTTTTATATGCTTTAATTTCTATTGTACAACCTAAACAAATATTTTATAAATAAGCAGGCAATTGTCAAATTATTATTCTTCATATAAACTTGTAATAGTTTTTATTATTTTTTTTATTGAGTTAGCTAAATAAATTTAACTCATCATTTTCAGCATTTTATATACACATTTGGCTTTAACTTTTATTTTGTAACTCCTACTCATTTTTCATCCTTCCAGTTTTAAAAGTTCAAGTACTCTGATATTTGAAGCATTAATCCTTTCTGCTCTCCAGGGTAGGGGTAAAGTTTGCGTACACATTACCCTTTCCAGACCCCATTTGTAAGATCTCATTGGGTTATTGTTGTTGTAATCCTCCCAGAAGTGCATACTGACACGAGCTCCTTTCTCAAATAGGAACAAAAACAAATTTCTTATCTTATGAGGTACATTTTCCAATTCGAGATTTAATTTACTTGATGTGTTCTACTTTCTAGTACTAATAGTTTAATGCTACAGGTTTGAGATCTTTGTTTTTTTTTCATTTTTCTTTGTTTGTGATTTCTTTGTCTTCTCAGGTATAATTATTATGAGGGTAAAATTTTATCCATAATCGGTGTTTATGAAAAATTAATGCATTACATGTATTTGCATACAGATTCTCTCACTTATCCATGAAGCTCGCACCATTTGCCCCGATAAACCCCAATTATTTAATTTTTCATCTCCCCTAAATTTTCCTACAACTTGAACTTGTTCGAAAAAAGTAGGATTCTTAGTAAAAAAAATTTACTATTGTCACGACCCCAAATTTCCTCCGTAGGAGATCGTGATGGCACCTAGTCTCTAAGACTAGGTAAGCCTATTAATGCGGAATAATAATAATAAATATCTTAAATAAATAAACTACAATTCAAATAATTACAACTCCCAAAACCTGGTAGAAATAAGTTACAAGCTTCTAAGAATTTATTCTTTACGTCTCTATACATCAGAGTCTAAAACAAATAAGGAAGACAACATAGTAAGATAGAAGGGGACTCCGGAGTCTGCGGATGCTGGCAGATATACCTCGAAGTCTCCTCGTATAGCTAGCTTACTGATGCCTAGCCTGATAAGATGTACCTGGATCTGCACAAACAGATGTGCAGAAGCGTAGTATGAGTACACCACAGCGGTACCCAGTAAGTGCCAAGCCTAACCTCGGTAGAGTAGTGACGAGGTCAGGTCAGGCCCTACTGGAAAATAAATAATGGCATGGTAAACTACTTAACAATATAATAAGATAAAATGGCAATGGAAATGAATCAACTAGTATGAAAACTTCAAGAAAATCACAACAATAATCAAAGGCAACTGCGGCCATAAATCAATATCAACAAGGGCACTCCCATGTACCGCCTCGTAGTCCCAAATCATAAATAAATTCACAATCTCTCATTTCCTTATATCACCGCGGGAGCCTTCATAATTTATTTTAAAGAAAATATTTTTTCTGAAATAGTATAATGACCCGGCCGGTCGTTTATAGTATTACAACCCCGTTTCCCCATTTACTTCTCAAATTGTACTTTACAGTTGGTGTGTGAATTTTCGGGGGTAATTGGTTCGGGTCCAATGAGGTTTTGGAAAGAATTGGAACACTTAGTTCCAAGGTTTAAAGTTTAAGTTAAAATAGTGACTGGATGCAGACTTATATGTAAACGACCTCGAATTCAAATTTTGATTATTCCAATAGCTCCGTATGGTGATTTTGGACTTAGGAGCATGTCCGGAAAATTATTTGGAGGTCCGTAGTGGAATTTGGCTTGAATTGCCGAAAGTTGCATTTTTGGGAAGTTTGACAGGGGGTTTGACTTTTTGATATCGAGGTCGGAATCCGATTCTAGAAATTGGAATAGGTCCGTAATGTGAGATGTGACTGGTGCGCAAAATTTGAAGTCATTCCGGATTGATTTGATGTGTTTCGGCACAAGATGTAGAATTTGAAAGTTCAAAGTTCGTTGATTTTGAATTGAGGAGTAATTCGTCGTTTCGATGTTGTTAGGTGTGATTTGAGGCCTCGAGTAGGTCCGTGTTATTTTATGGGACTTGTTGATACAATTAGTAGAGGTACCGGGGGCCTCGGGTGAGTTTCGGATTGTTAACGGATCAAATTTGGACTTAAGGAAATGCTGGAACCACTGCCTAGTGGTATGATCGCACCTGCGAAGATTTTGATTGCAGGTGCGAAGCCGCATATGTGTGAAATAAGCCGCAGAAGCGGCCAAGAGTGGGACTGGGCAGCGCTCGCAGGTGCGAGGAATTTGCCGTATCTGCGAGGCCGCAGGTGCGAAGGTGTTGCGCAGATGCGGATTAGGGTTGGCCTGCGGCGAACGTAGGTGCGAAGGATTTGCGCATCTGCGAGCTCGCAGATGCGAGAACGGTGCCGCAGATGCGAGGTTTTGAAAGGTTGGCATTTTCCATAGGCGCCCAATTTGTTCCGCAAATGCGGATGCACAGGTGCGAGCCCAAGCACCGCAGGTGCGGAAATGCCTGGGCAGTGTTTAAAACGAGGGTTCCGAGAATTTTTTCTCATTTTGGACATTTTGGAGATCAGTTTGGGCGATTTTGGAGAGAAAATTTTGCACACAACTAGGGGTAAGTGTTCTTAATTCCCTTGTGATTATATTCCATGAATTTATCTTCATCTTTGGGGTAAGATTATTGAATTTTCAAGAGAAATAGAAGGAAATTTCTATAATATCATAAAATGAATTTTTCAAGTTTGAATATCGATTTGGAGTCGGATTTGAGTGAAATTAGTATGGTTGAGCTTGTAATTGGATGGGTTATCGTATTTTGTGAGTTTCATCGGATTTCGAGACATGAGCCCCGCGGGTAATTTTTGGGGCGTAATTTCGGATTTTGTGGAAAATATTAGTACTTTGATATGGAATTAATTCCTATATTTTTGTGGGCTGAATCAAATTAATTGTTACTAGATTCGAGCCTATTGGAGGTTGATATGCGCAGAATGGAATTTCTGGAGCATTGCTTAGCTTGCTCGACATTGGATTCGGCCTGTTCGAGGTAAATAACTCTTCTAATCTTGGAGTTGAGGGTATAAACCCTGAATATATGTATTTCGTGAATTGTGGGCGTGCACTATAGAAATTGTGACATAATTGTTTCTGTGGAATTTTGTAGTTACATGATCTTGGCATTTTCTATGCGTTTTATGACTTAGAGAAATTAAGCTGAAAAGCATATTAAAAATCATGATTAAGGCTATGTGTCAGTATTATTATGACCCATAGAGGTCATATTGCTGTGAATTTAAATTGAAAACTTATAATCAGTCATATTCATTTCATTGCATATCATAACTCAGTTTTTATGACTCTATTTTGATGCATATAAATGTTTTTGGCCGAATGCCCTGTTTTACCGAAATGCCCGAGTGGCTTGAGAAGTTTATGACTGAGTGAGGCCGAGGGCCAGATTTCTGAGGATATTTATTGGATCGGGCTGCACGCCGTAGCATGTTTGATATCAGCCGAGGGCCTGATTGTGAGGAAGAGTGCGGATCGGGGCTGCCCGCCTGTAGCTTACTTTATTATTATAGCACATGAGTTGTTCGTGCAGCACGTGAGTTGTCCGTGCAGATTATAGCGCTTGGGATGAAGGAGCCCCTCCGGAGTATGTACACACCC